>JAJLTN010000667.1:0-101520 GCA_030568215.1 Lipomyces kockii | reverse complement strand
TTTCTCTGTCATGGTGGCCCGATAGGCTTCCAGAAATGCAGGGAGAAACTCGAGTTTGGTAACGTGATTGATATGAACTTTCATTAGTTCCTCGATTTGTCGTCCGTACGCCTTCTTCAGCGGCCCAAAACACCCAACATCAAGTGGTTGTAGGATACGGGATGAATGCGGAGGCATACAGAGTGTAACGATGTTATTGTCTTTACAATATTGATCGAATTGAGCCGAAATATGGCTTTCATGGCCATTGAGAACAAGGAGAAGATGCGTGCCAGTCGTACGGCCCTTGGTATGGCGATCAAAGTGCTGAACCCATGCAAATCCTAATTCATTGGTTGTCCAGCCATTATCGCTTGTTGCAATGACCCAGTCATGTGGTAAATTACTCTCCTGATACCATGAGCTAAGGTGATGTTGTCCCGCAAAAATCAGGAAGGGTGGAATCGCCCAGCCCTGAGAGTTAACGCCCTGAATCACCGTGACCCATTCTCGATTGCCTGGCTGAGCCGTCTTTGGACGAGAACATCTCTCTGACCTTGTAATGACCATCGCGGTTGAGATGATACCCATCATGAAACCGGTTTCATCAAAGTTGTAGATATCCGCGTCAATAATTCCGTATTTTGCGATAGTATTTCGTACAAGCTCAAACCAATGCCTAATTAGGTCCGGATCCTCGCAGAGGGCCCGCTTGTAGTCATACTTACGATTAAGTCTGGTTTTAAGCTCCGGGCGACGTTTAGTGAAGTTTGAAGCCCAGTTCTTGCCCACCTTGCCTCCCACACGCGTAGCAAGCAGTTGATTGGCCATATCTTCAACATTAACTAGTCGAGGTGAAAATCCTCGCGAATCCAAGTCGAGGATGTGTTGAACAATAACCAATTCCTCGCTAGGCGTGAGTTTTAAACTATTGGGTGTGGAATCGCGTCGTGAAAGGATGCCTTCGCGTCGTCGCTTGAGTGTCATACGATTAACTTTGTACGTCTCTGCAGCTAATCGGTTACTCTGAATTTGGCCTCTATCGATAGCTTGGATAGCTAAGGATACTCTGCCTTCAGAACCCGTTGATTGAATGTCAATTGGTAAATCCATTGATTATTGAAATTGTGTGGTTGTGTTTTTAAGTCGTGTGGCACACTCGCTTATGGATTACGTTATATATTTTTTACTTTATTTAAACGTACGTTACTGTCGCCATCACGATTTATACCATGATATCGACCTTAATACATCAGAATGACGGTCTCAAGTACGGTTCTCAAGTATTTGCTTATGATGCACCTAGTCTTCAGAGATCGACCCGGTGCGTCATATTGATATACTATGTGATGGCACTGACCCGGAACATCACTCAGATATACTGGGTACCGCAATCAAAGCGTATCGGGTGCGTCAAAATGATTCACCTGGTCTAAAAATCATGACTAGGTACCTCAATATGATGAACAAAGCGCTGGATCTGTTTCCATAGGGCGATATGACCCTTTAGTGGCCCGTCATCGACGTCATCTTGTTGTACGTGCCTAGAAATAACAATCCACGAAGGTTGCAGTAAGGACTCCGGGCCTTATAAACGGAATTGCTTAGCACCCACGTTGAAATTTTTGTCATTCGGGCTGGCGAACGATATGTTGTATCACGCAGCCGCAGAGCCACGGGCAACCCCTTGCCATGTACTTGTTGGAAATTTGCCATCAATTGATATTGTTGAACGATCTTCCCTATTTTCGGCATTGTTGCAAAATGAGGGCCGGGATACGGGAGAGAAGCGTGTCGATGTTATCGACGAAGGCTTTGGTATTGTCCATGTTGTTATGCGTAACCCTGAAACCCTTTGATGATTGCTGGGATGGAGATTGCTGGGATGGAGGACAAAATCGTTGAAGCGCTGTCTAAAAACTCCATGCTCAAACTGTACTTAGTGTCTATTGCGACACACTTCGTAAATGTTTGTAGGGAGAGGGAGAGGGCTTAGGGAGACTACCTACCAAAATAGCTGTACTGCTGGAATTACTGTATGAATAACTCGACAGCCATACATCGACATCAGGTGCCCTGAGCACCCTTCCTCTTTTACTTCTTGAGTAGCGTCTATAAGAATCTCAATTTAGTGATGTGATCACTAACCTTAAAGTCACGTATCCTCTTAGTGAGGCTGAATAAATGTTCGTTCGCTAAAATTAATTGGGATTAGTTATCCCAATAAATTTAGAGTGCTTCGTAGCGATCAAGTCTCTTTGTCTCGGTTATCAAAGTACGTCCAGGTGCACACTATGTGTACTCTACTTTCTGTACAACAAATTCCTAGCTAAGAATTTTTGTTGATGTCCGGTTGGGAGTTTATTCTAGATCACTAGAAAAAATTGATGGTCTCTAATAAGAAAATTGATGGTCACTAACGCTCTTGGGAGCGTAACTAATGACGAGTAAATGGAAGGTTGATTGTTTTCAATGCTCTCCCATAAGGGGGACAACTGGTAGGTGTAGACACCCGCCCAACGCCCACAACACGAAAGGGTTATTTCGTGCCCAAATGGAATGTTACAACGCCGGATATAGGCGTTGGCTAAGTGCCAGACAGTCAGAAAATGAGTGTCACAACCAACAACGTGAAAATCCGAGCAGTATCTGGGTTATTGGGTCAGCTGACATTTATCAGCATTTAGTCAGCAGCAACAACCCTGACCCACGACGACCACAATGTTCAACATAAATCGGGATCCTCAAAATGTTGTCTTATAGCTTTCTTAAATTTCTCCCAGTCGTCGAGCACCTGATCTGGATCGTGACGATGGAATTGTTGTGCCCAGCGGTCAGGTCGTTCATCGAAACCGGAAATGGCTTCAGCCACCTTATATCTGTCGGTCGGAAATTGCAATTCGTCGAGTCGGAAGTCCATGGTCAACTTATTCAGGAATCGCTCGAGGTTCTCTAGCTTTCCATCGAACTTGGTTTCTTTAAATTCCTTAGGTTTTAAGGTGGACTCGATATTCGAATTCGACAGGACGGACTGTCCTCTGGTCTGTCGAAGCAGAATGTTTTCTCTCCCCAGAGTCTGGACGTGACCCTGTACTCTTCAATCTCAGTCTGCTGGCGTTCCAGCTTTTCTTGTGTTCCAATGGCATCATCTTCGTTCTCCTTCGCTTCACGCCGTAACTTCTCACATTCAACTCGAGAGGTCTTCACGTCCAACAGACATCCACGCAAGATGTCTCGGATTGCGGCTCCTGCAGCAGTGTCGTCGCTCAATACGCCACGGAAGATCTCGTTAAGCCTGTCAACAGGCATTTCGGGTGCATTCTCCTCCGTCACGTCTGTTCCATGCCTTATGAATCACTTGGTATTCCAGACGAGCTTGATCGACATTCGGGTGACCATAGGATGGCTGACAAAGAATTCAACGACCATAGGTGAAGAAGAGGAGACCAGCTGCGTCATGTCTACCAAATAGTCAAGGTCAATGCAATTTTCGATAACATCGTTAATGGCGCAATTAGTAGCTTTTTCTCCGAAAATTCTGCTCGATAATGCTCTCCATCTAAATCAAATTTCAGCTACACTACAGTCATTCCGAATAGGATTTCGATGCTAACTCGGATGGCATAACGGTGACTTTGCTGGGTATATCTTTCGTTGTCCGTCGCTTCTAATAAAGATAGCTGGATATCAATAATAGAGTATTTTGGAATATATTATTCGATGAGCAGAGGAGCTGGAACGGTCTGTATTTATACCCGACTCTTCCACCTCCGCTATCGGTGTTCATGTACAAGTGATCCCAATATACTATTATAAACGACGAAGACTCAACAATAACATATAACGGAGCGGAAGAACGGAGTAAAAGAACGGAACAAGACGGAGCGAAGTTGGAGCGAAGACAAAGCAAAGACGGAGCCGAGACGGAACAAAGACGGAGCGGACCAAAGAAAGAAGTGACAAAATGTAAGGTGGGTACGCGCGGATGACGTGCGGCTGATGCACCTCGAGATGAGTGACTGTGCGAACGTCGAGCCGCAAAGTCAGGGGCATCAAGACGAGTAACTAAAGATATTACACATGCTGACATGCAAGGCCAAAGTTTTGGGTAACGCCGAGGAGAAAGAGCGACCGCTGCCATCAATATCTCGCACTGAGGCACTTCAGACATGGCGACTCTCGCCAATGTCTTCAAGAATAACATCGGTCGCCTTCTCACTAACCATGTAGATGGGAATGACGATAAAGAAACCAGGAATGCGAGGAAAGACGGAAGCATCAACGACCCGCAGGTTGCTCACACCACGAACACGAAAGCGAGAATCAAGAACGGCTTTGGGGTCTCCATCCGCTCCAATAGGGCAGCTGCATGAAGCGTGATGACCCCAGGCCTCGTTCTTGATGAATTCTTTCACCTGCTCAGTAGAAGCCAGGTGACGGCCAGGCAATACCTCTTCTAGGGGCCCAGTGGCGATCGGTATGACATCGTCCATAATGCGGCGAGCGAAGACGAGGCCCTCGGCAATGGCGCCGAGATCCTGCTCAGCAGTCTGAGTCTCGCCCGGGGTCGTGGTAAAGTAATTGAAATCGATATCAGGCACGTCTCGAGGATCGGATGAGGTGAGCATGACAGTTCCGTCCGGGTTATGCGTGTGAGCCTTGAGTACAGCCCAGGTGAAGTGTCTCTTGTCCGAGGTGGTGAGTTCTGAATACCCAGGATAATAACCCCGGAAGAACGCAGGACCGCCGAAGATGAAGAGATCAGGGTCAAAATCGGCTTGACAGGACTTCTTCACTATGCCAATGATGAATCCATTCGATAAATAGGGTCCACGCTGGTGGTTCCAGTCTTCAAGGCAGGGGTCCCCAGGCTTCCCGAACGTGCATTTTGCTGTGATTGAGAAGTCATCTTGTGTTTTGGTAACGACGGGAATCTCGTAGCGGTCCTGGAGATTGGTTCCAACGCCCTGCATATCTTTAACGACACGAATCCCAAACCTTTGCAACTCGTGCTTTGGACCGACACCGCTCAACTTGAGGAGCTGCGGTGTGCCGAAAGCTCCAGCCGCAAGGATGACCTCTCGAGAGACGAGGACGCGATGCTTGGTGCCGGTTGTGAATGTACTCGAGCGGGGATCGGCCCTATACAAACTGCTGCCTTTGAGGAACTCGACACCAGTTGCCTTCGGAGTGGTGTTGACGCCAGAATCCTCGTCGAAAATCACACGGGTAGCAAGGCAGCCTGTCCTGATTTCCAGCGGATATTTCTTGGCAGTATCTACGAGAAAGTCGCGAGTACCACTTCGCTTGGCGTGACTCGTGGCCAGGGGGAGTTGGTAGATGCCCTCAGTCATATCCCGGCGAGGATCAATGGAATTCACGTCCCCCAGCAGGAGTCCAAGTAGTTGGGAAACTTTCTCGGGGATCAGGCCGAAGATAGTATTGCCCATAGCAGTAGCAGCAGCACCGATGATAGACAGGATCTTAGAGTCCCGCAGTGCCAGTTTGAGATCAGCGCGGTTTGTACCAAGCCACCCAGTGAAGCCGTGACCACAGATACCATTTGGAAGATACTCGCAACGCTCCAGGCGCTTGAAGTACTGGCGCATATTCTTCGGGTCCCACGAAGTATCGCCGGTGAGTTTAGCGATGTTTGACCAATCACTCTCGTGCGGATAGACGGTGATCATGGCATTGTGTGCTGTACAGCCACCAAGCGTCCCTGCGCGCGGGTAGAGGATTCCTTTCGGCTTCGATCCGCTGGGTGGATTCAATCCGACATAATGTGTTCCCGTGGGTGTCTCCCAGGTCATTTTCGAGTCTTTTTGCGCGAGTTTCTCGTCTGCGTAGTGTTTGACGAAGTAGTCCCAGCGCATTTTCTCGTCCTCTGTGGATCTGAAATGGAAGGCTGGAACTTGCTGGTTGAGATTGGATCCCTGATCATCTCCTGCTTCAAGTAGGAGAACTTTATGGCCTTTACGGGCAAGATTTGCTGCTAATGGTCCCCCCCCGGCGCCTGAGCCGACCACGACGTACTCATATCCATCCAGTGTGTCCTTTTTCTCCTCCGGTAGCGCTTCACCATGTTCACGCAAGGAAGAGCTGACAGTTGTTTCTGGCACGTGGGTTGTCGCAGATTCGGTCATGGCGCGATGCGCGAATTCGAGCGTTTCTGTCTGACGAGTCGGATAAGTTCACTGTCTTCTCAGGTGTGGCCTGCGAGGATGCTTTATACAGTAACTATCTGGCGCAGAGGCAGGCGAGCTGAAGCTGGAAAGCAAAACGCTCGCATACGACAGCCCATGTTGGACCTGAAACTCATGTGATTAATGAGGCCTATATAAATTCTAGAAGTCGACGTATGCTGACTATAATGCTGTACCTAATGGGACAATGATCTTCATGCGTACCTGCTTACTAGTGAGTGTCTACTAATTCAGACTTATGTCCAAGTGAGAATTGTGATGAGAGGATCACTACGCAAAAAGGCAATGTCAAGACTGTAGATCCTTGCGTAACGATTGATACTTGGCGTGGCAATTTTATACTTTCCACATGATAGTGATGGGTAGCGGCGGTTAGCTTTACCACGTGGTAGATTTTCTACATTTATCAGGAGTGATAAAATAGCATGCTAAGCAACCAAATACTTTTAGATGACTGATATTCGGGTTTCCGATGGGCTTTCGACCATATCAAAGCTCATATGGAGTACAGTCGCCTGACATTATGACTGGACCTCGATTTCGAATTTTTATACCTTGCAGTAAATATCGTCGGTAATCCGGAATGGTCTAGGGCTGTTGCAAATACGAATATTCGCAGATTTCAAGCAACTGTTATATTTAACTGTTTGCTCTACGGCCCTCTCAACGTAGATTCGCCTACCGACCTCAGTCTTTTCAAATGGCGATGGAGACTCGTGGAAAACGTCAAAACTACCTCGCTCTAAATGACGGCTATGAGAGCGATGCACAGTCTGAAGACTGGATCTCCAGCCCTCCAGAAACCCAAGGTCAAGAAGATCCGGGCCGATCATCTCTACCTCACTCTCTCGGTCAATCGGCAGTCGGTGCAGACATCAATTCTTGTGTTGAAGTTCCAGACGATGAGGTACTGCCTTCAGAATCAGCCTCTCAGCCTCCAGTCACAGCTACCAGTTCCCAAATTGCCGACCCAGCTCTCCATAAGACTGACTGATTGTGGGGCTATTTTCAGACAAGAGAGTTTCCTAATGAATGGACTGAAAAGAGGGACAAAAAGAAGAGATTCACTGATCGAGAAATCCGGTGTACTTTGATCAACAAGGACACTGGGAAACAGTGCAACTGGTCTACAACAGACTCCAAAAGGCAGACCTCTACCACTATATTCGGGTCCATTTGAAGGAGAAGCACGGGATCCTACCGCCTGGAGTTCCTGAGCCCGCTGCTGCTGCCCCAAAGTCTCTGGGGTAATAAGGAGAAACCCACATTTCAAGAGCTTCTCGAAAAGAATCTCCTTCGCTGGGTTATTAGCAGCAAGCAACCCCCAACCCTTTACAGTCGTTGAATCGCCGGCGTTCCGGCAAATATTCAAGGATATGCCGGGAATCTCACTTCCATTTACCTCTCGTCAAACACTCCGGCACCGTCTTATGAAAGATTTCGACTTCCAACGTGTTAAATTGAAAGAGGAACTTTCTGCTACATGCAAAACAATCGCTTTGTCCCTTGATGTGTGGACCAGCAAGAATAACCTCCCAATCCTCGGTATCATTGGCCACTGGCTCACAGAGGAATTCGAACATCGAGAGAAAGTGTTACTTCACGTGGTTATATTGTAGACGCTTAGTGGTTATTTTGCACGTTGGTTATATGGTAGACGCTTAGTGGTTATTTAAGTGGAAGTTTATTTCGGTTCTTTGATGTGTTGCGTTCAGCTTGATTTATATAGAGGTCTTTCTTTCTTCTCTCCTCTCTTGTTTTTGTACGGATGAAGGTGAAATATATGTCCGTTGATAGAAAGTCTCAGAGTTCAAGAAGATCCATGGACCACATAGTGGAGAGAAGTCGAAGCAGTGCTTATAGAACTGGACCTTGAACGCAAACTGCTATCGATCACTGGCGACAATGCTAGTAACAACGAGCGGATGGTGTTACAGCTATCCCAAAGTCTGCAGAAGAAGTGCGAGACAAACCCTTTATTCTGTGGCTTAGGAAGTTATGTGCGCTGTTTAGCTGTAACATCCCGGAATTGTTTGAGATCAGCATCATGTGAATCAGACCGATGTAGCACATACCTCTGTATAGGAGACAAAGGGCCTTGTGTGCTGTGAGAAGAAGGAAGATACCTTTGTGAGGGATCGACATCTGGAAATATCCTTGTTTGTATGCTGTGGGAACCCACCCTTGTGTGCTGGGAAAAGACTGCAGCCCCAGGGGGGCTGTGCTAGGTCTAATTATAGACTTACTGGCTTACTGGCTTACTGTACTATTTATTGGTCTATAAGAGGACGGCATTAGTCCCGGGAAGGGAGGAGGCATAAAGATCGATTTATTCGCGAATGTGGAGCTCGGCCGGCAAAGGTGAAGATGGTATGCGAGAGTCTCGAATTCATTTTTGCCCTGTCGCACATTGGTTCAGCCCCCTGAACCGCATGTTACTTCTTCGGCTCCGCTCCGTCCCGTTCTTCACAGTAATCTGTTCTTGTGTTTGATTCGGGAGGCTGGTACTTCTTGCTGTACATAGGCACCTATGGTAAGGGCTGGAAGAGACGGACACCGGAATCTGGTCGAACATCTTGCTTTCTTGATCAAGTCATCACAGACCGTCCGGGCTCAGCTGGACTTGGACGGAGTAGGTCGTATCGTTAGTGTGCTGACTGAAGAGCGTGTTCACAACAACCGCGATAGGAACTATCCTGGTGCCCGTTAATGACGTCGCCGCCACGGTTGTCGACCTGCTCTTGGGCGGAGGGCCAGCCTACCCAATCTAAGACATTTATTGAGAATCCGGCGTGGAAGCCCCGGCGGGAGATGTTCCAACGTACTCGCGGACGGACTCGACATCATCCACTTTGCCGGCTGACGCGGGTGAGCGAATTTTCAGGGTCCGCAGGTGAGACCCTTGCGAGGCGGTAAGCACTTCGCGCGCATGTCGTGCAGGGGGTCTGATCTGGATACCGCCAAGAGTCGTAACCAGACGCTGAGGAACGCGGGGCCGGTGGGTTGCGACCCTGTTCATGAAGTACATCGATGCTTGGAAGGACATGGAGTTTTTGCAAAGTTAGAGGCGTGGAGTAGAGAGACACGTGCATATCGGTCCCGAAATGTAACTGAGAGATATGATAGGGTAGCAACAGGGTTGGGTTTAGATAGAGTTTAGAGTGAGAGTGATGCAGCCCCGAGCGAAGGGGTGGAATAGATCAATTTTAGGTGAACACACCTGCCAACCCACCGTCCAACAGTAACAGATTTTGTCTGTTGGCGTGGAGATTAAACTGAGAAGAAAAGATATATATTTTATCATACAATCTTTTCGGAATATGTGAAGAGCTCAGGTATAGTATAATTTTGTTATATGCTAGATGCTGACAAACACTGCCTTCAGACTCGGTCAGGCACGACTTAGTAGTCCATATATATATTAGCAAGCTGGATCTATCGATCAGGTTAACTTTAGTTTTTTTGGCGCAGTGGCATGGTCACGCTGCCCCTAGGCGGGATTAAGCTCGTTTTAAATAACGCGTCATAAATTCACTAGCCGAAATATAAGTACTAACGATTTGTATAACTAGAATTACCTACTCAATTCCGTGCAGGTTCCGAACGATACGTACCTCCCGTGGGTATGACCCAGATCCAGAAGTCGATTTATGATGGCATCTTAACCATTTAAATCCCCAAACAAAGGATCTGAAGAAAAGTCAAGGACTTATATCACACTCAACTCTAACGTTGACCCCAGGCTCGTACTGAGAGAGATGTATATTTGTCGATGTGTATGGCCTAACCGGGCATTCGGTGCTTTCGTAGTCAGTTTCTACAAAATTCTTCTTGCTAATGCATATATTTCTCCACTCGTTTCTAAGCGGAGGCATGAACTATTTTAAATTCAATGAGACTCAATTATCGGGATTCTAAATAAGCATTGTATATGTACCAAGCCAGTCGGGATCTCCTTACGTCTCCTATGAAAAAGAATGTTGACACTGTATGTTTCGCGCCAGCCATTACCAAATAAATAAATGACCCGTCTTAAATTCGATTTGAATCATCCAGAAAAGTAGCCACCTGCAGAGATCTCCTGAAAAGCTTTCATTGTGTGGTCCCACACTTTTTTCGAGACTTCGTCCTTGCGGATCTGTTTGTATCCCTTTCCTAAAGGAACCACCTCTCCATTCCAGTTTGTTCTGTAGGCGCCGCCTCCAAGGATTCCGTCGGAAGACAACGCGACCTTCAAGTTGTCAAGTTTGGCCGGCGACTTCGCCTCACCGAACGACGACCGCGCTGGAAATCGAGGGGAAGTGTGAAAGAGCACGCGCTCACCACATTCCTTTGGAGAGAGACTGAGAAGTCGAAATAGAGGGCGTGCAACCGCGTAGACACGCTTGAACCAGGCGGGGACGCCGTCGCTCTTGAAGGCGGGGGTCATGACGAGCATGGGGAAATAATGGGATAAAGACAGCTTCCCTGGGTGGCTGGCGGCCAGCTTCTCGAAGAAAAAGGTCGTCATGTATGCGGCGTGGGAGCCCAAATTGCCGAAGCCGAAATTCTGAGGGTCACGGAGGGAAAGATCATCCAAAACAAGCTTGGTGTCACGCCCGGGACCAAAGACAGAGACAACACGCCCCGATAGTGGAGAAGCAAGAAGCAGAGGGAGAAGTTGGGTGATGAAGCGCATACGCGAGTAGTAGAGCAGAGACAAGGACTTTTCCAGGCCTTCGCTGGTCTCTATTCCGTCTGGGTCAGCAATGTCGCATCAAAAATTAATATTTGTGAAGTGTTTGTACCTTGCCGTTCCAATCGTCCCCCAAAGGCGAAAAAAGCCTGGGTCATGACGAGCAAATCAATACAGGCCGATTTTCCTGCTACACTGGCTTCCTCCGCATCGACAATCTCTTTGCAGACGCGGTCGACATCTCTGAGGGACGAGAGATCACTGGCACACATGAAATGAAATTCGCCTGAAGGACACGCCTTCCTGCACTCAGCGATAATGGTGTTCGCGGCTGCTTCGTTCCGGCCGACAATGTACACCCGCAGGCCACGCCCAGAAGTGCCGTGCGTAGATGCCAGCGCGTGCAGAGTGTACTCCCCGATGCCCGAGGTACCGCCTACAAAGACGGCCGTGACAGACTGCCTCTTGACCAGTGCATTGTTGCAGGCCTGGACGACGTCGAGCTGTACCATACTTGCAGGGACTGGGCTCGGGTGATGGTGGAGAGGTGACTGTAAGGGCCTGGCGGTCGTGCAAGGGGAAGTCAATTTTGGCAGCGGATAGCAAAAGATATAGTAAAATATATTATCCGATGTGCAGAGGAGCTGGGACGGTCTCTTCTTATACCCGTCTCATCCAGCCCTTGCCATCGGCGTTCATGTACAACACTGTATACAGCTATTACGAATGTACATCTGCCATCCTTTAGAACGTAGGCGACCCAAACGCACAATAATCACTAACAAACAAAACTAGCCCACAAAGTAAATACCACGCGCCGCCTCGTAACCGGTACTAATCCCTAGCGAACAACCTGATCCCTCCGACCATCCGGCGGCCGAGGTCCGTGTGCTCACGGAGCACGCGTTCGTGACGATTAGGATTTTTCTCTTTCTTCTTTGAAATGCCCCAGGGCCTGCATCCAGTCACACAAAGGGAGCCAGGTTGATTGATGGCACTGGAGAGCTAACACCGATCCGGGCTAGCGGCGATCAAGAATACGAGCGGAGGTTAGCGCGCATCTTCCCCGGACGGAATCTCTTAAGGCCGCAGGATCCGCGCCCGTGCACTGGCAGTGTTCAGGGTTTGCACGGTTAAAAATTAACTACTGCGTCAGCAGTAGCGATTTGTGAAGTGGCGAGTCAGCCACACCATCACGTGATCGTCTTTTGGGTCCACTCTTCGTGCGTTTGTGTGGAAAGTCGCACATATTCGGCTGACTACGTGACCCAGTAATTTGATTGCTCTAAGTGCTAGCCAGAGAAGAAAAATACGAACATCTCTGCTTACTCTTCCGCACCTTCCACAGCCGCAGGCTCCACCAGCACAATAGCACTCACCTATATAAACAGTGCCCGCGCCTTCTGCTGCTTAACCGCCAAAAGTCGACGACCGTTGAGTTTTCGCAGGCTGTTTCGGCAGCCGTCTGCTCGGAGTTTCTCCATCGCCAGTGTCGCCTGTGCTATAGCCGCTGCTACCGCTACCGTCTCGCGAATGTCGAACTCTGACAATTCCGTGTCTGCGACTGCAGTTTCGGGTGGCGCATCCTCGTACTGGTCACAGTCCGAGTTGCGAACAGGCGATTTTTCCGCCTCGCCGCCACCGATGAGTTCTAAGAATCCTCCTCCTCGCCGAACGGTCATGTCAGCGCTCGCCAGCGTGGAACTACCCCTCGATTTCAAGACCGCGGTGTCGCAGTGGTGGCGCACACCCTCGCTCGACGTGACCGAGCGCAACGTGTTGTCCTTTTTACCGTTCTACCCGATACCCGACGTGACACGCAAGGCAGAGTCCAAGACGATCGAGCTCTCGAAGGGCCGGTCGCTGAACGAGTTTGAAATCACGCGCACGACAGAGCCAGTTGAAGAGGAGCTTGTCGTTTTGCACGGCTACGGTGCCGGCCTGGCATTTTTCTACCGCAACTTTGACGGACTAAGTCAGGTCCCTGGCTGGCGACTGCACGCACTCGATCTGCTGGGGTATGGCCGCAGCTCGAGACCGAAGTTCAAGATCAAGGCGAAGAACAAGTACGAGGCTGTCCATGCGTCCGAGAACTGGTTTATTGACTCGCTGGAAGAGTGGCGGGAAAAGAAGGGGATCAAGGAATTTACGTTGATGGCACATTCAATGAGTGGCTATATTAGTGTAGCGTACGCATTGCGTCATCCCGAGCGGATCAAGAAGCTCATCCTCGTCAGCCCGGCCGGCGTGCCGCGTGATCCGTGGGTTGTGCACGAAGACGAGGCGCATCCGCCTTCGTCTGGGCTTGGCTCGGAGTTCACGAGCACACAGGCAGACACGACGAAACATGGCACCAAACCAGTCGACAAACGGGCCACGGAGCTTAAGCGACCGACCCCGATCTGGCTCGTGTTTCTGTGGGAGCGCCATGTGTCTCCGTTCTCATTCGTGCGCCACACCGGTCCGCTTGGCCCGCAACTCGTGTCCCTGTGGACTTCCAACCGGTTCTCGCTGCTACCAAGAGACGAGGCGAACGCGCTTCACCAATACGTGCTCGGCCTCTTCACTGCGCGTGGCTCGGGTGAATACGCAATCACGCGTCTCCTGGCACCAGGCGCGTATGCCCGAATCGCGCTGCTGGACCGGATAAACAAGCTCGAGGTCCCAACGCTGTGGATGTACGGCGAGAACGACTGGATGGATATCAAAGCTGGCGTCGAAGCGGCGAGCAAGATGCGTGCTAATGGAGTCGATAGTAAGTGTGTTGTGATCGAAAAAGCGGGTCATCATTTGTATCTTGACAATCCGGATGATTTTAATGCGGTTGTAGTCGATGCCATGCGAAAGACTGCGTAGAGATGTTTTTGTACAGTACTGTGGTTATTATACTAGATTGCTAATGGTTTGGATTTGTATTGTTGTATATATGGAGTTATAAATAGAATAAATTAAGCATATCATACGTATCACATTGCGTTTAGGGTCCACTATCATTTGCAATACACCTAACCCAATTGTCTAAAGCATTCTTAAAGGGGGATGTTGTAACAGCATCTGACCGGGATTGTCACGAAGGCTACGCTGGACACTGGGCTGGGTGGACGCTGCAAGGCAAGGCAAGCAAGATCGTATTTCTGAACAAATACACTGGAAGAAAGATCTGTTCCTTGGCCAGACAGCGAGGACAAACCCAGGCCGCTACCTCTCGTATACTGGTAGCTGGAAACCGGAACAAGGTCATGCAAACAACCACGGAGCAACAGGGTCTCAGCAGAACATTCGACTTGGCACTCAGGGGCAAGGGTTAGGTGACATCTATCACATTCGGCGACGTATATGTTGGTACAATATATCACAACGAAGCAGACTGAGAATACGACGGAGAATATATCTTTCTGTGCATATGGCATATCGAGTAAAATATCATGGAGAACTGCCGGAAGGTGTTTGAGAGAGCAGATCGGAGTAACTTTGTGGCGTAGACGATTTTGGTACGGAGAGTCAAAAAGTTGAAATGTACGCTAGTCCCAAAGAGGAATGGTTAGTTTCATAATTTCCCTTAAATAAGAGGAATGGTTGGTAGTTTCCCCATGAATCTCCAAAAATAACAACCCTTACCCGCACACGGTGGCTGAGAGGCTGAGACAGTTAACGGCAGGGGCAACAAAACTGGGGATTCGAAACGATCTTCATTCCCACAACACCTCGCATCTATATGCGTGATCAGAGGAGGTCGATGCCATTCCTGTTCCAAGGCTCTTACCATCTTCACTATCGATCTAATGCGATCCCGACTACCCTCGGCAACTATATTTTTCGCATTCGTGCTGGCTTTTGCCTTTCTGTCTTTTGTAGTCTGGTACCTGTATACCTCATCGAAGACTTTCTACGAAAACTTTCATCGCGTCGATATAGCTGACATCGAAACAGTAAGCAATACATCTTTTTCATCACAAACTGCCTCCAGCTCCGTAGACAACTCGGATGACCATAATGCAATTGTGGGCCCACGGCCCCCCAGCGAATGCATTGACCCCTTCCGGCTTCTAGGCTACCTTTACCTCCCTTCGCAGTCCGACTCCGTCACGGACACTCGCTGGGTGCCGTTCTATCCTTCGTTCCGAGACGCGCCCGACCCGACGGAAGCAGTCTACCCGCGTCCTACGGAGGCGGATGATCTTCTCCTTAAGGATTCCGGCATTGAACGCGATTTCTTCTGCCTCTCCCCGACACAATGGACCAAGAAACTCGTATTCTATTATAATATTCTCCGTGAGCTTGATTCCCCCGACATGCGCGATCCCAAAATCCTCAGAGCAGACGAGAAGTCAATCCTGGACGAAATGGAATGGATCCGGCACCGCCGTGTTCTCACTGTCGGCGACTCGGTCGACCGCTTCATGGTATTAGATTTCTGTGAAGAATTCGGGGGCGCGACATTTCTCGAGGAAGATAGACGCCAGGGGCAGCAGAAAACTACAGCATCGTGTCACATCCCTTTTGTTAATCTGACAATCATCCAGTGGCAGTTGCCATCTACCTTAACCTACCGGCCGAGTTGGTGGTGCCTATCGTTGCGTTTGAGCAGCGGCTTGAGGAAATGTATCGCAAGACGCTACCCCGACTGCTAGGATGGAGCGGAAGGCCAGACCTAGTCTTGTTTCAGACTGGATTTGGGATGAGCGGGCCTTTAGGGAGGCGGAGCACGCTGAGGAAGAGAAGTCATTGCCGGAGGCGCAGAAGACTAAGGTGTGGTGCTGAGGTTTGTTGCTGCGAGAGTTAAGAAGGTGATTGGGATGCTGCGGCAGGAGCTTGGCGAGGACACACCGCTCATGTATCGCGCGTTATCGACGAAAAGGGATGGGAAAGAGCAAGACTTGGGGTTAATATCGGTGGATAGGATGATGAGGGCGCTCATGGCGCAGTTGGACGTCGACCAGATCGGACGGACTCTCGTCGTTGACGTTGACAACTTGTTATATTATCTTCTGTATATACCTCGTTTACTTCGAGGTGTATAGGTTGATGTCATTATCGTCGCTGAAATTGAAATAAGCTAATTCATGGCTGGCACAAGAGCTATAGGTCGAGATATCCATTTTTACCTCTTTTCAGATCCTGATCAGCCGCTTGGTGGAATGAGATTGAATCCATCTGTAACGGAGGAAAATTTTCTCTCTATGCCCGACATCCTCATTGTTGCGTCTGGTCCGTTTAGAGTCACATTGCGCAGCACCGGAGTAGACCTGATGCGAAGCAATGCTCTCAAGCCAGGCCATTATGACATAAGACCTTACTCTCGCCGAGGTAATATGTCTTTTTAAAAGTCATTGTATATAGCAGCTACTAAGGCTTTCATAGACACAATAGCCATCACAGATGAGCGGTGCATTACCCGAATACTTTCGAAAACTAAAACCGGCAGAGATGAAACTTTCAGAACTCGGGTCCGTACAAGAGATGGGAAGTGCGTGATAACTGGCACTGTCAATTCTAATGCTCCTTTAGATGTGTGGCAAGGTTTTGAAGCCACGCACATCTTCCCACTATCCAGTGAAGACTATTGGGTGCAGAACGGATTTTCTCGGTGGATCAAGAATAGAAAGAGAGAGCGTGACACGGGGATAAACTCATGTCAGAATGGGCTGCTTATGCTGTCCAATATTCATCAGAACTTTGATGGTTTCGGTTTCGCCGTCAACCCAGACGATGGTTATAAGGTAACCTGTTTCGATAAAGATCCTTTCAGGATAGATGGAAGGATACTTGACCCTATTTGTCGAAATCCCAACGGTGAAGATGGAGTAAGAGATGAACTCCTGCGGTGGCACTTTCGTCAAGCAGTGCTGGCCAATATGAGGGGAGATGGAGAACCGAGCTTTGAGATGGACTTCCCACCTGGATCGGATATGATGGGGAGATCCTCAGTGGACTAGAAGCAGGCAAAAAGATGGAAGCAGAGCTTTTCTCAAGGTTCAATGGGGTATCCTTCGCGTAAGGGAGCAAAAGCCTATTTGCACCAGCCCGAATGACCCGTTAAGGAGCACTGGCAGGTCTTATATTAAGAGGTATTATAATTACGACTGTGCCCTCGTGTTAGGATGATCTGTCATGCGTAATCTATACAGGCTAAAGGAGATACTTCGCTGAGAAGTAAATTTCTATGAGTCTTATTGTAAGTTTTACTCACTTATAGAAATTAGATATATGCCGCACATGCGTAATAGGACAGTCTCAAGAAAATTATCACATAAGTGACGTAATACTTTGCGCTGAGAGGTATCTGCTCACTGTTTCTGGTTTTGATTTTTCGGAGGGTGATCGATTTTATTTTAAGCCCCACAACAAGTCCAGAGGCTTGTCGCATTGTTCACGACCATGACCTGCGAGCCGATCGAAGTCGGACAAGTTCATACTAGCGGTTGTCATATCTACTGATATGTACCTGCAAATTCCTTGTCGATGTGAACTTCAGTCGGATTAGTCCTGCACGTCGCGATAAGCCTCTCGGTCAATCTGAATCCCCTCTTACACTCTTCCTTGGCACAACGAGTATCCAATAGAAGTTAGGATAGAGGGAGCGAGCGACACAGGTCGTACTCTGTAAGAACACAGGAGGACTCATAGCCGTGTTATTTGTACCAAAGATTGAGTCAATAAGGGTAGGTTCTTGATCACCTTGCCTCCATTCCGAGAAGCACGTAGTTGATTGGACATAACTTCAATACTATTTAGTGTACGCAAAAAGCCTCGCGAATCCAGGTCGAGGATGTGCAGAGCGGTCACTGACTCCTCGTTGGGTATGAGTTTTTGACTATCGGGCACTGCAATCGCCTCGTCGCTTTAGAGTCGTACGATCAATGTTGTACGACTCTTTATTTGGCACCGATCCATAGCTTGTACGGGTAAGGATATCCTGATTCTGAATCCGTTGATTGGATATCAATACGTTGTTGCATAGATCATTAAAAATGTTTTCTTGCGGCGTTGCACACTCGCATATGAAATACGTCAAGTTAATAATCGTATACCAAAATATATATCCGACTGTTAGACAAGATCACTATGTACTAAATTTCCGTTATCGATTCGTTGTATCGACTAAATAATCATGACATATATCCCAATTCGCCTTCAAATCATGCATAGTCTTCTCGTGCGGCCATTTCGTCACTGTTCCCTCGACCTCGACACCTCCAGATACGCGAAACAAGTAATGTAGTAGCATATCAGAGAATAACCATGACATTCGGCCTTTAGTCAAATGAATATAATCTTTGTATTCGCTTGTGGCGCCGTAAGCAAGTCTCGACCAATCGAATATCTCCATGTTGAATTTCGTTGTGACAAGCGAGCGTAACATGCGGTCGATCGATAGAATACCTGCGTCTTCGTCTTTACCGTCTCTACGAACGGTGGAGGAGCGATACATCATTGGCACCTCATCCCCGAATACATCTTTCATAAACTCAATAAACTTTATGAACCGTTTTGATATGAACTTGAGTTGATCCATTGTTAACGGGTTCATTGGACGGCCGATCGTAAATGGCTTTCGGTCCGTCTCCGGCAAAGCCTGCATCTTATGAAAATGAGCACCAGATAAAAACGCCACTTGATCCCATACTCCAGATTGCATCAATATCAAATCAGGTCCGGACCCAGATGGCCCTATCACGCGGGGCTTTGAGACGGGTTCGTAGATTTCTTCGTACCGTTCTTCGAAACTGACGATTTTCATGGGCATCCACCACCACTCTGGGCGGAATGTGTACATTCCCGCGATATGCCATTGCACGAAAGTGATATTGATGAGTGGGATATGGCAATATGCCGTCGTCTGCTCGTTGAGATATTTGCCACCCTCTTCGATGGCTTCTATTCCCATGTCACGGCAGAGAAAATCTAACATCAACCGGTCAACAGAATCACCCATCAGTAGTATGCGCCGGTTTTTTGTCCAGGACATGTGATCGCGGACGAACTCGTCTAACGCCGTCAGATCTGGCGGTGGTTGGTGACTTTCTTCTGCATCGGAGACCTTCTTCAGATATGCGTAGTATGCTCTAAAAAGTCGGAACCAAGCCACCGGTGCTGTCTTCAATATCGCATCATCTACCACTGTATTGTTGAGCAAAATGTCGCCCATTTCCTCCGGATGCGGGTATGCAGTCTCGGGAAGCGCTGGAATGTCAAAGAAGGACGGATAGAATGGAATCCAGCGGGTCTCCTCTACAGTTTCGGTCCTGTACATATATCCCGGCAATTTGTACGGGTCAACGCATTCATTTGGAGTCCGGCCAACTAGTCTCGTCATGTCAATCGCATTTCCCGTCAATTTCGCACTTAAGTGTGCTACTCGGAATGGAAACCCAGCGATACAAGCAGAGTAGTACATGCTCACGCAGAATAGGGAGAAGCAGATGGCTCCAAGCGCGAAGACGAGCCACCGCGCTTTGCGCACTGAACCCTGAACGACGAGCACCGGCATTGTCACATCAAGTGGAAGCCACCGGCGTGGAAAGGTGAAAGAGGAAATTATGGGCCTAACGTGGGCTTGGGAGGAAAGATCGTGAGTCCTTACTTAGTGTACAACAGTGACGCGGCCACCGTCGCCCAATAGCCGCAAAATCATTTGCAGCTTGGCCATGGACGTTGAGCGCTGTCGGAGAAGCATTATCGTTAATGACTGTGCTTAGTCGCTTCCTCCTTCCTTGTTGACATGTCTTTTAACATGATTCGCAATGGTCGGCCCAGAAATATTAGAAGGAGGTTCACGGCGGCTTAACCCAACAATCTCCTTTTTGAGACTAGTCATTAAGCGCGTACGTGCGTATTTGGAAGTCTAATCAGAATTCTATTACCATGTCTTGACTTTCTGCGTATGCTACGCTTAGAGGGATTAATTGGGAATTTACGAATAACGAATACAAATGCAGTCGATTACTGCGAATATTCGTATTCGGAACAGCCTTTATGTCGGAGATACTGGACGGCAAATGCTAAGTTTGACCCTGGCGCGGGTGTACAATGCAGAAAACTTCGTATTATTCGAAGATGCAGACTGAGTGCCATGTGATCTGCGCGTTTGTGGCCGCCTCGGAGTTGTAATACAGAGTTGGACTGGCTAACGCCGCAGAACAAGTTGGCGGGTGCCCACATGTCAGAACACTTATGCGCGTACGCAGTCCAATCTGCGTATACGAATCTAATATAATATACAGCTCTGTTCTATTTTTATTACGCCCTGTAATGCTCTGCTCTGATATGCTGATAACAACCGACGCCGATGCTGGGATACGCTGTCTCTCTCAGGAACTACAGGCGCCTGTTCAGTCTCGTCACAGCCGTAGCCGTCATCACCATCGTCATCGTGGCAGCCTCCATCCAGGCGAGCTCTCGAGGTATTGCAACACTCGACTTTATCAAGCCGTTAGCAAACCACATCAAGCTCTTTTCCGAGGACGACGACTTCACCAGGCCCGGGACCGGCGATGACTCGGCTGGCTTTGCGGCCAGATTAACAGCGCATGATCGGCCCTTGGAATTACTGCGGTACTGCAATCGGCCCTCTACGAGACCGTTTGACGATGCAGCCAATTTTCTCGTGTCGATTAATGGGCCAGAAGGCACTGTCGCACGAATGCAATTCGGATGGGCCGATAATCCACGGTATAACCCGAATTTACTACCCTACCCGGTCGGTTCGAAGCACCCATACATCGGGTTTGCACGACAGTCGCCAAAGAATGACGTTACCCACCACGAAATAGTTTACTGCGATATGGACTGGGGCGAAACGCGAGTAATTGGTCGGCGAATTCTGCAATGTGTCGAGCCAGCGAGTGCACGGGGAATATTACTCCCAGAAGCGACGTCGCCGGCTGGCTCGTGCCGGACACACAAGTTTCTTCAACCGAAACAAGGTCATAGTGATCCCCGTATATTTTTCTCGCCGTTGGGTGAGCCATTAATGGTTGTCGGCACGAACGGTAGGACAAATTGCATGGGGCAATATGTAGTCGATCTACGCGCCGTGATCCCGGGACTGAGCGAAAAGATGAACTTAACGAATGTACCGGTGCGGTATTCAAATCTTACGGAATTACCTCGAGAAAACATCCAGGAGATCGAAAAGAATTGGGTTTTGTTGTATGACGAAAATAACGATGAATATGTCCACCATCATATTATGCCGCGGTCCATCTCTAAGGGTGTCAACGGATCAAATATCCTACCCGCACCCGCACAGGAACTTCCAGGATGCATGAAATACCTATTCAAAGACTTCTCGAAAATGAACGATGCGGCAAACGACTACCACCAAGCTACCAACTCTCTCCGCGTGACAATGTGCGAATTTCCTTGCGTGCCTACGATTCACAACACAGTGCTCGTGTCGCTCATTCACCTTAAGTACAAAAACTATTACGAGTTGTTCTATAGACGGTATGCCATGATCATGAACTTAACTGCACCTTTCGAGGTTATCGGACGCACGAATAACCTGATGTTTGCCGGACTGGATGAGCAGACGATGCTCTATACTGTGTCCATGGTGTGGGATAAGTCGTTTTACGCCCGGCCGGAGTGGAACGGTACCACCGGCCATGCAGCCATCCAAGCCAACGACGCTGAATACGATTACGACTCTTCCAGCACTGAGAGCAATTGGCAGTCGCGGAAAAAACTAGCGGACCGGTACTACCACGGGTGGATAGACGACACCGTGATGATCAACATCGGTGTGAACGACTGTGACGCGGCCGTGCTGCATGTGCCGATGCGCGATGTGTTAGATTGCATTGTGTTGTGCGAATAGTATTCTCTACCTATATCTAGACTGTTTTTTAATCCCTCCTACGACAGCTGCGCTGCCTACGGAAATATGTTTATGATAAGATTGCAAGATAGGCTGCTGGAATTCTAATTTCACTGATGCGTCGCATAAATCCCAGACTTTGTAGATTATGCTCCATCACCAAGTGACATGCAGACGTCTCGAGCAAACTCATAAGCACACATTGTCGCCGATGGATGGGATCGGCTAAACTGACTAGAGTCTTCCTGTGGGTGAGTAAGTGAACTTGTGACAGCATGCTACAAATAATGTCTTAGTTCGCCATAATAACAAACGGAAACTTTATGACACTTGGCAAGAGCCTGAGAGGAAAATTATGGATTATCAGTATAAATATAAGAGATGAGGATATTATAAGGACACGGTAACATTTATATGAAGGGTATGATCTTCACTTTGTAATATCAGGCTGCTTGGCAATCAGTAAAGAATAAACCAACACGACCCTCGGAGTTTAGGGAGCGATAGCATATTCGACCTGATGACGCTGAGCTGTATGAGGATATGGAGAGTATCTGAAGCTCAACAGACGACCATATAATTTCCAATCTGAGTCACCATAATGAACCGTGATGCTCGCGTACGGTAGAGTCGCTTTCGAAGTCCATACATCGTAGTCCACATGAACATGCCATGAGCAGGTATCTACATTTTGAGTGAACGAACTAGCCCAGGCCCCTCCTTCCTGATTATAACATTGCTCTTGTTCGTTCCAAACTCCACCAACAATCGACAGGCATAATTGTTTCCATCGAGTTATCTTGTCCTAAGAGTGCTGCTCAGCCACTTGCGATGCATTAACCGTAACGAAAGCTCACTGTCCCAGCCAATTGCGCCTTCGGGTCTAGGCTAATATATATTATATAAGCAGTGAATTAACGAACTAAAGGTTTTCAGTTGTATTAGTGCTGTAAATGCTGTCTCCGGCTTGTCGGTCCACTCAAAAGGTTTCATTGTCTTAGTAAGATGGTAGAGTTGCTTCGCAATTTTGCTCAAGTTCTTGAGCCAGACTCGATAATATGCCCATTCAAGTCCTTTCATCTGTTCGAGACTGTTCAGGACCATTGTGGTGACGTTGTGGTGAGTTGTGGTACTGGCAGATGTCGATGAACAGCACTGTTCGGCGTCCCCTTCCAATAAACGTTCCAGGTAGCATACGTCGACCAGCAGGGCAATCTTCTTCACCGTGTTTAAATCCCGTGGCTTGCCGTCTCGGCAGATCTCATCCTTGATGTTGTCCCTCAAGCCCTCGTAGCACTGATCACGAAGTGCGGTGAGTCAACATGAACTCGGCTGTGTATGTCGATACTGAAGACTTCTGGGTAAGCCGGCGAATTTGGCCGGACTGCAATTCGTACCCTTTCAGGATCTCGAAATGTCTTCTGCAAATCTGACATGAAGAGGTCAAATTGATCGGCATATTGAGTATGCTGTTCGGGGTTGTCCACAATCTGCGAGACCCACTAAGGCACGGCATCAGGAAGATAACACTTCAGCACTAGCATTCTCATCCCCAGTATCTATCGAGAAGTTGGACATTTCCACATATGACTTGAACTGCGAAAGGAAGCCAGGAAACTTCTCTGCACCGGCGTGGCGAGGGAGATGCAACATGAAGCGTCGAGCCCTCACTTACAAGAACACGAGGCATCAACGAGGATGCGGTCCTGACAGTGATGTGCGGAAGAATATGTTTATTTTCAGTAAATTTCTCTATTAGGTCGATGCAAATTCTTTACAATATTCCAATATGAAACAGATATTACAGGTACTTATTTCCAGCTGGACGTTTTTAAGCTCAATCATGATTGTCATATAGGCTTTGGAGAGTCCCAGGCAAGATATGGCCACCCAATCTGGAAAAAAGCTCTGCCTCCATCCGCTTAGCTGCTGCAGGCCCGCTGAGGATCTCCCCAATCATATCAGTTCCAGGTGGAAAGTCAGTCTCAAAACTCGGTTCTCCAGCCCTTCTCATATTGGCCAACACTGCTTGACGAAAGTGCCACCTTAGCAGTTCATCTCTTGTACTCCGATCACTATTTGGATCTCGACAAACAGAGTCAAGTATTCTCCCGTCTATTCCCTCATTATCTTCGTCGAAACAGATTACCTTATAACCATCGTCTGGGTTGATAGAGAAATAAAATCCATCAAATAACTCGTGGATAGTGGGCTTCATAAGGAGGCCATTCTGGCATGAGTTAATCCCCGTGTCACGCTCCCCTTTGTTCGTAATCCACCGAGAAAACCCATTCTGCACCCAATAATCTTCACTGGACAACGGGAAGATGTGTGCGGCATGGAAACCAGTCCAATTATCTCTATCAGCCCGTCTGTTAATTGCGCCAGTGATCACGCACTTCCCATCTCTCTTGCGGACCTCAGTTCGGAATGTATTTTCTCTGCCTGTGGACGATTGTGAAATTATTCGCATTATCCATGGCTCATCTGTGATAGATATTGTACCTGCGTCAAATTCAGCAGCCGCTACATCCAAAGACTTCCTTAGAATCAACATTACCTTTGCGAGAATATGGCCTTATATCATAGTGGCCTGGCTGGAGAGGCTCGTCAGTTGGTGTTAGGTCGTGTCCGGTGCTTCGCAACGTTACGCGATACGGACCAGATGCAACGACGAGTATGCCCAGCATAGAGAGAAAGTTTTTTTCGGTTACAGAAGGATTCAATATCAGTCCACCGAGCGCCTTACCAGGCTCTGCAAAGTAGTAGAAATGAATATCTCTACCGATTGCTCTTCGGCCCGCCATTCTCCTTTGCCGATGCACAACTCGTAGGGATGGTACCGATCACGATGACTGCAACAGAGAACCGATAGCACCGCTGTTGGGGCGTAATCGTCAACGCGGCACAGAATCCTCGCCATATATGCGTCACCTGACGGCACAAATGACAAACTCAGCACGTGACCATTGGTCAGCCGATATCCGCTACTTTGACGTCTCTGCTCCTCTATCTATTTTTTGGTTAGGCTCGGGCATGGAAACAACTCTAGCAGGCAATACGAATGACCCTAAAAGGCACGGCCTCTGACCCCTGGTATGCAGTATCCTGAGACTAGGTCTGCGGTGGCCCCATCTCTCATTTGGACCTTCTTTAACGGTTCTGAGTGGGCAATATGGTTCACCCAACTAAGCAGGGAAATGGGAGCCGTAACTAATGGATTTGTGATTGCTTCTCGAGCCATTCAGCAAGAACACTGGATATACTTCTGCAGGGCTCGCTGGACGTGGGAGGAAAATAGGCGAGAGGGAGCGGCGGATATGTTCGCAAGCCACGGTCATTTGCAGGGTATATTAACATCCAAGTTGAGAAGGGCAGTTGTTTCCATTCCCTTCTATATCTCTAATCATAATACGCGTATACAGAAGTTAAGATGTGAGACATGACAACCCAATTGTTCAATAATGTGTGAGGGTCGTCGAGGGTCTCGAGGTCAGAGTCGGAGCTGCACTAAACGTTACGCTAGCTGGATAGCTTATAACGAAATATTTTAGAATATTAACTATGAGGACTCGGCCGCGGACCAACTTGTTCTTATGACCAATAAAAACTTTTGTAATCGATAAACAAACAAGCCAACAAAAATGAACGCATTACAAAGAACCAAAAGCAAAGCATCCGAACATGCGAGCGGAAGGAACTAGCTTGAGTGTCCGAGATCCGAGTGACCTGAAACCCTTTCTACGGTCTGGTCCGTAGAACAGTCATATACGCGGACTTGGAGTGTCTTGCCACCTGCAGAAAAATGCCCCGGTTCTTGACGGCTGCAAACATGTCACATGTGACTAACAATTCAGAATTGAGAAGGTAAAGTGCGTACCAGTCAGTAGAAGCCGTACGGGATAAATTGTGTTTTCTGGGCGTTGAAATTTTTGTACTACACACTTTTTCGAATTTATTGTGATATATATATACCAAAACGCGACTGCAACCAAATGCCACATCCACTTTAGTCTGCCGAGTCGCGACGTCGGCCTCCTTGGCGAAAAGCACCTGCCCGTCAGCCGTGCAAGAAATACGACTATTGTATCACAGGATTCTTCTTCCAGTTCGGAAAAAGAGTACGTAGACTTACTTTCAAGGAAGTGCACGCCGAGCAGTTACACAATCACCTGATCTTTTGGCTTCTCCTGGATACTCGGGTCCGTGGCCGTAATCTACTTCGAAGCCACTCTCTTCAAACGGAAAAGCAGAATCATGCGATTGCCCTTCTGTCAAAATATCAAACGTAACATCGACAAGGAAAATATGGCGGCAAGGAAGGGAGTACGTCCTGAAGAAGAGACAGTCACATCGAAATTGTTTGGGTTGATGAAGTCGAGATTCTCATCCCCGTTCTGATGCATCGTTTCCAACTCATCAACAAGCAACTTTTGAACAAGCAAGGGAACCTTTGTAATTCTGACATACTTTCGGGCCGAGATGCTTTGTTCGGAAATTTCAGCTGTGTGTATTCGCGTTTGCCTAGATTAAGTCAGTGTGCCATGAGACTTTTGACTGCGTACGTAACTAATTGCTTAGACGTCTATACAGATGCAGAACTAAGAGTGTATACATACTTCTGTCTTAAGGACTTTCCCGTATTATGTTTCTTAGTCACACTATGGAAATTCTCAACAAAATTGGTCTTGTTGATCTGCAACAATCTCGCAGAATGTTTGCCGAGCATATGCTGCGCACATTTTCTTGCGCTGCTGCCATCCCTTCTGAATTAATCCCGGTCACATTCTGGGGTGCAGCGCGCCTAGAGCCAGTTCGATCTCGTTATCACCACATCCGATTTCAGCTGTCTTCGATATCATGGCATTTATCAAATGTCTTTGGCGACGCTTCCTTATGGTGTTACGCCTACGCCTGAGTGTTCGTATTGCTATACATCACACAGTAGATGCTCGACCATTCATTCATCAGCTTCGAGTCCTGGAACTGTCTTCTTAACAGCTTTCTACTCCATAGCGCTATTATCTGTCAGCATATACCTAGGTCTCTAATTCTCAGCTACAATTTCAGCGTCTCCGGACCCTTGAGTAGAATAAACGTTCGATGCTCATTTCGAACCGTGAAGCTGAACGGGAGGTGGAAGTTTATACTTGGTCACTAATGGCTAATAATTGATTGCTAAAGCTCTGAGACTGAGTGAGAGCACAACCAATGAAGCCATGTAGCGCTTAGTACATGCAAGCGTACGCCGCCCCAATAATGGCATACGCGGACTTGCGCCGTACTGAATGCAGCCTCTGTCCGCTGGCATTGGGTTTCGAGGCAAATTAATTGGTACACTCAGTTTTCTCGAAGAGACCATCTGCAGCAGAATGATAAAACGGGATTTCACGCTGACCACAGGGGATCGCTCTGTCAAAAACAGACACGTAACTGAGCAATTACATGATTTCGATTCCTCCTTCAGGACATAATTGAAGCAATCCATATGTCTATCATGCATAGGTTTTAACGCTACGCAAAATATTCAATTATGCATACGAGCATGAGCGAATAAATCACCGTACGCAAATTTCAATCATCCAGATTTAGACACGATCATATTGCTTGCAGATAATTTGTTAGAGGAGCAGCCTACGCCATACATGGTATATCTCTATTCCTATGGTCTGGCGGGTAGAACAGTCATATACGCGGACTTCGAGTGCTCTTCTCTCGCCATTGTTGCATTTCGAGTTCAGTAGGTGTTGTTAATAAACTGGTATTATTCTCTATAGCGAGGGCTTCAGTGTCGGTTTGAAACAAGGATTGAGCCACTAGGTTGATAATATGAACATTACAACACAGTCTGTAATGTTCAGGCTTGTATGTAATCTCATACTTATCAAAACACTATCTGAATCAGTTAGATATAAGGTATAGTAATATTTATAAATTATACGAATACGAACATTGCGAATGTTGCTTGCATTATCTATCATAAAGTATCCAACTTTTGTAGCAATGCCATAATCATTGATGATATCATAGTACAAGCAGCTTGATTCTCGCCTGAATGCTGCCATCTAGCTCCTGTAGCGCGAGAATGGAGTGTTCTAGGTGACCAGACTCCGATATATAATGTGCAATTATACCAAGAATTGCAAGAGTGTTTGGAAAGGTCCAAAGGTCTACTGTAAAGTGAACCTTAGAGAGTGCTAGTTAAGCCTCAGTTTAATCTATTGTTTCTGAGCTTTGTAGGTACGTAAGGCCCAGGTTCAGACCCTCGTTATATAGAATTAGGTAGCAATTATCAATCTCTGGATTCAGAATGAAGTAGGGCCCTAAATTCTGGTAATGTAACCACCTAAATGAGACTCCACAGGCTGTGATCCACCGCACGCATAGTTGTTCGATGATAGCAAGGTCTAAATCCCGAGTAGCAACACTAGAGAGCAGCCACGTTTGTAATCAGGAGTTTGCCGAGCGTTCTTAAAGTCGTCAGTGATATTGGCTTGCATTAAGGTAGTTCGAGCTTCTTGAGCAGAGGATATGTTGATATTGTGCTGCTCGAAGTGACTCACAATAACAGTGTGTACTTAGTTGCTTATCTGTGCTGAACACAGAAGCTGAACCCTGAATAAGAAATCTCTGAAACCCTGAAACCCTGGTACTCTGGTCGTACAGCTTCACTTCACACCAAGCGATCCCATTTCTCTTTCAGCCCAAGATCCCATTTCTCTTTCGGCATTGGGCTGTCGCCTGGGATCTGGGCCTGCACCTTAATGCTAAGGTTCCCCATGATTGTTGCGAAGGCCTTCATCTCCTCCTGGTCCTCGTTCTGCTGTTCTGCAAGGCTCTTCCTCTCTTTCGTGGGATTTACCTCAAGACTTGTAGAAACCTTTACCCTTCAATATGAGGGTCATCTGCCGTTTCCACGGCAGCCAGTATTCTGCTCCTTGGAGCATCCAAACTCTTTATGTCTCGTTTTTCTGACATATTTCCAGCGGTTTCGATTCGTTCGATTCGGTTCCTTTAATATCTGCGCTTAGGCAGCATAACCTATTGCAAAAGGAACGTATTTGAGATCTACAGCCAGACGCTCGTGCCATCGACGAACACAAGATTTCTGCTTCTTTCTACGACCTGGCCCTTTCTAACGTATGTCTGTTGTAGAAAATATGTAGAGGATAGCCAATGATCGGTGTGGCTTGTAGCACGTTTGGCGCATGGGCCACCGTGCTGGAAATGGATAAATGGAGTGGAACGGACCTGTAGTAGTTTTAATAATAAGAGTCGTCTTTACAACAATGTCTTGAATGAAGTGGTTTCAATTGCCATATTATCGACTCGATACTAGAGAATGTTATAAGTAACAACAATCGATCGACGTCAAAAGTACAGACTCAAAATGCTCTAGTTATTGCGTTCACAAGCGACCTCGTTGTATGACCGGCCCAAGTTGTCGGTCACTGGATTAGATGCACAGTGAACAGGGCATGAATGGGAGACATATTCTATAACTGCTATAAGATATTCAATCTAACCTGGATTATATGCTGCGCCAACAGTGGTTATCCCGACACAAATCACGAGTTCATATCGTTAACGATGTTTGCCAAAACCACAAACAGGGAACATAGTCCTAAACCAGAAATGTGATGAGCATCTGCAAACTCACCCATCATTCCTATTGGCACCAATGTTGGCAACACCAGTTATCACACACTACGTCTCTCTCACGACCCCATGGAAACAAATTTAGCACTCAATTCCATAAATTATGGTACTAAGTCATTTTTTCTGCACTCAGTGCGTCATTTTGACATATCTAAAAATTTTGATAACTGTACCAAGTGCGTCAGGGTGATGACCTAGGTCAGGGGGGTGAACTGAGTGTGCCGTTCTGATACATTGAATCTTTCCAACGAAAACTCAGTGCGACGTTGTGACACATTGAATCTTTCCAACGAAATCTCAGTACGTCGTTTGCCTCGAAGCCTTGAACCCGTAGTATATTACGCATGAAAGCGTAACTTGCCTCATTGTACTGAGAGCCTGCTGCGATATGACAATCCGAAGGAGGACTCCCGGCAGTTGCCTGATAATTGATATGAAACATTGAATTCTCCTTCTGCATAGAGAGCTGACAGTTCTTCACTGTCGATATTTGATGAAATGTCCTCACGGATGCCGGCGTCTTCGCGAAAAACGTAGTCGCGATCTTTCAATGCAGACTGGCATTTCTTAAGGCTCAAAGCCCGTGCTGGATTCCTGTCTTTCCTCCCAAATGCTCTCGCAAAGAATAGTTTCGACGCCCAGTTGTCGTATGCCATCTGAAGAAGAGGGAAAACGGAAAACGCCCTCCAAATATTCGCACATTCTAAGCTTTATCGCGTCAGGCACGTCCTTCCAAGAAGTGAAGCCTCCAAAAAGAAAGTATTTGGGCAAAATTTGTAATATCCGAGATCTATCTGAGATTGCCCATTCGTCAGAGGCTCTATCTTTGCATCAATTACTTTCAAATAGATCAATTCGGCATAATTCTCAATATAATCCTGAGCGTCAGTGAGTCGATGTCATCTCATCGTAGAGTCAAACAACCGTTAATAGACTTGATGCACGATTGGATTACTGAATTGTCTCCAAAAGTGACGCCTTTCGGTATAGTCATAATGAGGGTTGCCATTGTCAATTCAAAAGAGATATTTCCCTGTCTTGGTCGATGTTTGGTGTGTCGCTTATCGTCTGAGCACAATGTAGGATGTACATTGCAACAAGTAACACATACGAGATGACGAGTAATGGATAGGAAGCCGCATCATATAGAGGTAATTTCAATAAATGCAATGGCATGAGAATTGTCAACTGAGAGCGCTGGCGATGAGGTGCATTTTCCAATGCAGTTTGACGCCGTGGCTCACACGCGTGACTGACGCGTTGACAACCTACGTCGCTCGCTTCTGGTATGTCGTGATCGGACCGATCGCAGAGAAACGGCGGGCAGCTTAGACTCCTACCCCGCTTTTCTCGCATCGCGGCCACGCAACTACATTTTACCATCCTCCGCGACATGAGAGCTATTTATTGGATTTATTGGATCATCGGCAATATATGAGTGTTAACGAATATCACAAGTCAATTTAATCTATTTCCTAGACTCAAATCTGTTCCTTCTCTTGCAGATATTATCCTATTTTATTCGGTGTCGCACTTCAACCCTGGGAACTTCTTTGGTGACCAGGATCCTGTGCCACTTTGGATTTATTTTCGTGGTATTTGATTGTGTCTGGTTTATGCATACCTCTGTTTGCATTGTTGTTGGAAGTAGTCGAGGGGATAAGAAATCAGATCTATCAGTGTTGGGCTTTGGAAGAGACACCTGATTCGCATGCTTCTTGTAATTATAGATCATAGTCCCGGATAAGTATACTCATATTATTGCACTTGACTTTTGAGTTGCTAATAATCTAGTGACAATATCTAGCGACAGCTGTGTGTTCTCATACGACACATTTGTTTTTATTTTAGCAGTCTAATTGACAGTGGCTGGTGATATGTTTGAAGTCTATGATGCGTTTGCATGAGCAACGCTGTTTCACTGCACTGCACTGCCTGGGTCTGAGCTTCTACCTCTATATTGTAATTAACTTGTAGTAGGTGCCGGTTGCCTATAAGTTTAATCTTTTATTCGCTCATGGCTGTCTTCGTGTATGATATAGTCTGAAGTTCGACCGCGACAGCAGTTATTGTGGTCAACTTTGGTGTATATTTTCTGTTGCTATCTCTCAGGGTTTCAACCCTGAATTAACATCTCAGAGAAATATTCTGCTTTGATTACGAATCGTATGTTGGACAGGTTGTTATTTATACCCAATGTTCTTCGTCAATATGCTAGTTATGGTATCTATGGTATCAGTATAGGACCGGTACTGCTTGGTCTGACTGACTGCAGACGGTTGTGTGTGACCGGTGGTCTACACCTCCTCCATTGCTTATGGCATTGATGTATGTATCTGAGATAGTATTCGGTTTTTATCAAACGGTCTATATGTGTAATGATTAGATATGCTTTATATATGATTGATTATCTATAGAATGCAGATTTTGAAGCAATCGTAATGATAAACTGAAATCCGCAAATCCTTGTTGCGACAGGGTGCATTACTTTGTTGAACTGGGTGTATTAGTTCGTTGAGTTCAGTGTCTGTGGACCCAGTGCGTCATGTTAGTTTTTTTACTATGGCAAAATTTTTAAAGTGATGCACTGGGTCCCGTCACAAAATGACTGACTGGGTCAGTCAGTTTGCTATATCTTGTACGTCAAAGCGGGATACCTAGTCAGGTTTTCACGGCGCACTAAGTTCATCTGCATGACTTATCCGGTGATAAATCTCTTTCCATGGGGCGAACCCGATCTCGAAAAAGTCGTCTCTGTTGCGATAGTTCTTGAAAGGGTTCGGGTAATGCACGGCTTGTCTGTGATGACTACTATGCCTGCTTAAATTTCAATGGCGACAAATAGGAGGATTTATAACAAGATATATTACCTCTAAGAGAATAAAGTCTTGTAGCGTAATGACCTGGCATAGTGCAACATGTGTTGGCGTCAGGTCGACTCCGGTACTGCGTAATGTGACTTAGATGGACCAGAGGCAATAACTAAGGATATTCAAAGTGCACAGAAATTACCTCCGTTATAATTGGACTCAAGGTCATTCTCATTCCACCGAGGGGCTTAGCTGGCACTGTAGGGAGATAAAAGTGGATTAGTGGAAATCTCATCCTAAATCTGTGATGCTTATGTCAGCTTTTTTAGGGCTGGACACGATATCGCCAGAGGAAAATTCCTGACGATATTTTGATATCGCCTATAATATTAGGGGTGGACACGAATAACATTTTCCTCTGTTCGTATTCGTTATTCGTATTCGCAGAAATGGCTTTATTCGTAACGAATAAAATTCGGAACGTCGAATACGAATAACGAATATTATTCGTAATTCTGCCAAGACGCTAGCGCAGTGGTCAAACTTCAATGCAGCCAATCATGACGCGTCAAGGAATAACTGAACTGCGCGTCAAGTGGTAACGCGTTAATGAATAACTGAACGACGCGTCTTATTCTACCAATTTTCAATCCCTTGGAGATCAATTCAATATCCTATCTTACAAGAAGATGTCTGACAGCGATTGTGACATCTCAACTGTCAGCGGGGTGGACGAGCTATCCGTTGCCATCTCCGACCATCTTCGGCACTCTAACAGAATCGACTATCACCTGCTTATTGACGGCAGTGACGAGGAGGCAGGTCCTGAAGACCGGATCACGAAGAAGTCGCGATTGAATTTACTGGTCGAGGGCGGTGAGCCAATTACGCATAATGACTCGGCAAGTCAATGGACTCCAAGCTCAGTTACTCTAGCAGACTCTACAAGCGCCCTTCTAGGTTTGCGGAGGCACTCATTGAGTGGCGAGACGATGAGAAAGCTGATGTTGTTGAGAGCAGTTTATAAGGGTTGGCAGGCCAGGGAGTCATGATTTCATATTGCATTTGTTTTAAAATATTTACGAATATTACGAATAATTTACGAATAAAAGTTATTTTATTCGTATTCGCATTAGTAAGCAAGAAATCTTCATTTATTCATATTCGAATTACGAATATATTCGTTATTCGTGTCCACCCCTATATAATATCGCTTAAGGCGATACGATATACGATATAATGGGTGAATATCGTATCGTATCGCCTCAAAGCGCACGTGACTCTCTTCCTGTACGGGGTTCGGCTACTTAAAACCTTGGCCATATTTTTTAAACACATTTTGCCACTTTGCAGCTTGAAAACAACGAATATTAATTGGCTTAAGTTACATAATGTTGGAAACTCTACCGAAAACTGCATCAGGCAAGTCATGACCCTCTTTATTTCCGTTTCTGTTGCCTACAAAAAAAGTAAAAGAAAAGGAAAGAGAATAAAAGAAGGGTCGGAGGGAAAGATCCCCATATGCACGTATTGACGACAAAAAAAAGAAAAGTAGAAAAGAAGAAGACGGAAATGTTGTCAACCTTTCGTGTACTGTTTTGATAGCCAAGTTCGATTAAAACTGGATGTCCTACTTCAATAGAGTCGTGTCAATTGATGTTATCCAAAGGAGTTTACGACCTCCACTTATACTTCTAGTGTTTGATTGGTCACGACATTACCCTCCCCTGTATCGCCAAGTTGGCGATATCGTATCGTATCGTGTCCAGCCGTAAGCTTTTTTGAGTGTATGACGGAGGTAATGTGCATCGAAAACATTGGCAATAGCTACGTGCGTATTTGTGTCGATCTTACCATGCTTATATCGAGGTTAGGAAATTGTGCGGCGCAGGAAATGTGTGCTGGACATCCACCCCCAAAATAAATAATCAGAATTTATCTAGGGCTCATGATAAATGAATAATGATAGGGTTTAAGATGGGTGCGTTTACGCACAGAACTATCTACGCCACTCACACAATAAATAACAAGCCGCATGCTACTCTGCTCGTTTTCTCTTTCTCAAATTCAACTGCCTCGCAGCAACACTGCACATATTGTTAGTTCGGTTAGCATCGTACATCACAACCTCTGTATTCATGACAGCAAATAGAAGTTTTGGACGGGACATTTTCATCTACCTTGCCTCGGATCCTACAGTCAGCATTGGAGGCGGTTTCACAAACCCGACTTTCACGAAACGGACGTTTCTAGACTCGTTGGACGTGCTGATTACACATAACTTACCTCTTCGTGTGCATAAGATTAATGACGACCGTATACAAATTCAACGAACTCAAGATCCTTTACTGCCTGGTGAGTATGAAGTTGAGAGTGATGGTAAGTATAATTTGGTGCGGAAAGGTTAGAAGATGTAAATTTACATCTTAGCAAGGATATTTAGCAGTTACAGAAGCGCCTTACTACCAACGAACTTCTTCTGCAATGTCTTCTCTCTCTTCGTCAGGTAGAGTTAAGTCATTTCCGGCTGCAGTTCGAGACCGTGATCGCAGATGCGTAATTACTGGACTTCCTATGACACGACGTGAGCTTGTACAGCAACGCTGGACAAAATATGAAGCAGCGCACATTTTTCCTGTGGCTCTCGAGGCTATATTTCAAAATTATAATTTCGGGGAATTAGTCGTTGTAGACGAACGTGATGGTAATGTAAATTCTCCTCAGAATGGACTTCTTCTCCAAAGGACTGTACATGGTCTGTTTGATCAATATGAAATCTCAGTCAACCCGAACGTATGGAGATAACTTTAACGCACATTGCTATATTAAGAATAGTCGGGACTCTAACTTCATATAGGATGGCTACCGCATAGTCTGCTTCCTTGATGATAGCTTAGGTCTCGCAGGGCGACAACTGGATCCTATATGCAGAGAACCTGGACACCCGCACCACGTTAATGACAAAACTCTCTTTTGGCACTTCCAACAAGCAGTTCTGGCCAATATGAGAGCGGCAGGCGAGCCAATATTTGATGAGGACATCCCTCCCGGCTCTGATAAGATGAATGCCATCCTCAGCGGCCCTGTTCCTGCGGAGCGTATGGAATTTGAGTTGGCAGAGAGGTTGGGTGATGTTATGCGGGCTCAAGGATCATTTTTAATTAAGTGATGGCTTTACTGCAAAAACAGAGCATTACGAATGAATACAGAAATGGAGATCCATCCGAGAAGAACCGCGTGCTCTCCACGAAACTCGAGCGCTTGAGCTCGGGCTGGTGCTCGGGAATATCTCTCTAGGCATGGAGCCAATGCCAGCCTACTTTCTAAAATTTCCAATACTGGACGCATTACCGCTATATGCACTTCATTGCAACTATGCCACGAGCAAGAAACAGGCGGATTGTGTGAAACGTATTACTACCGCGTGGGAATAGTTAACCACGTGGGAAGTGTCAACCCGTCACAGAGTCTCAATCGTTACGAAAAGATATCTACAGTGAGAGACGTCACATTTTGCATATAGTTTCGTCGCCACGCTTCTCACTTGGACATAAATCTGAGTTAGTGAAGACACTGACACAAGCGCGTACACATGAAAATCATTGTCTCATTAGATATAGCAGCACAGTCAGCATACGTAGACCTCAACCTACTCTGATCGCTGCACACACCCTCAAGTGTCGACTTATTCTGACTGCGTCTACCACCGACAATTATACCGCCCGGTCGAACCGAAGAGCAGGCCGCGGTGGGCCCATCGGACTCAGAACCAAATTAACGTTGACGTACAGAAGGCGGACGACACTGCAATACTCCAGTAAATTTTTCTGGAAGCCGTCAAAATCGTGAACTTACAGACGCCGCTGACAGTCGATCAGGCAAAAGAAGTAGGGATAGTCCCCTACTATCATCATCCTTGGGTCATTATTACCGAATTTGTTGCTATCCTGTCGCATAGTTTGTCAACAGCGCTTTCGTAAAACAGCATAAATTCAGCGGCATGTGATGTTCCACATTTCAGGTATCAATACCAAGCTCGCCGCGAATCTTTCTTCTGTCTCTTCTAGGCCTTGAAAATCTATCCAAAAATTTTCAAAGTTCCATAGCCCATCATGCTCTTTTACAGAACTTTCATCCCCATATGCCTCATCGGACTCGTCGTCCCCGCTATCACGCAAATACCGACAAAGATAATGCCACTTGGTGACTCCATAACCGAGTGGGGTTGCTGGCGCGCATACCTTTGGAACAAGCTTCAGCAGGGAGGCATCGTGAATATCGATTTCGTCGGCAGTGTCACTTCTACTACAAACTGCAATGTCAGCGACTGGGATAGAAACAACGAGGGCCATGCCGGCTACCTTGCGATCAATATTGCCAACAGCAATCAGCTTGTGGGATGGCTCAGCTCTGCCAATCCGGATATAGTCCTCATGCACTTGGGAACGAATGACATTGCCAATAACAAGACGACCTTGGATATTATTACTGCATTCAGCACACTCGTGGATCAAATGAGGGCTAGCAAGCCAACGATGAAGATTCTGGTAAGGCTCTATCCCTAAAGCGGCATACCGCCCTGTCTGACGTGTGCTCAGGTCGCGAAGATAATCCCTTCGATCTTCAATAACCAGGGCGACGTGAACCTCAACGACGCCATTGGACCTTGGGCGCTCTCGAAGAATATGACAGGCTCCCCCATCCTTGTGGTGGATCAATACACCGGCTTTCCGACCAGCGACTTGAGAGATGGAGTTCATCCAAACGATTTTGGAGATCAGCAGATTGCGAATGTTTGGTATCAGCCCCTGGTCAATGCGATCAACCTCAGTCGAAGCCCTACTAAGGTGTAAGGGATTGAGAGTGGGTTTGGGTTTTGTGTAAGATGGGCAGCGACGATTTCTGTGGTCGCTCGCACCGAATCTGGGAATAATCATTCGACTGACCATTGTTTTGACCATAGCCATGTTGTTCTCTGCATGATAGTCAGAGACAATTCTGAATGAAAATCCCTTCAGCTTGTTTAGCTAGGTAAAGAGAACTCGGATGATGTGCGTTACGACATTTTGGTCCAAAGTTGATAAAGCGTTAGAGTAAAGCTTCGTCACTGTGGCAGATTTGTATGTGCCTTCCCGTAATTGGGAGGAGCACGTTTTGGTCAAGACAGACTCTTATGAAATGCAACGCGCGAGCGCAATTAGGAATTTGCTCACGTGCCAAATGCCAGCACGCACTCTGAACCCTGAACCCTATCAGCTTGCCCACGGGGGCGTGATATATTTAACGCCTGCCATTTATTGAGCTAATTCTTCCATGCTAAAACCAAGAAACACCAGACATACCCAAGCAGCCACAAACCATATGTCATCACCCCCGTCTCCACTCCGGCCACGCCACTCATCCGGCGGGCTAACCACGGCTACTGTCACTGCGGGCGGGTGCGCTACATGCTGGTCATCTCGATGCCGCAGAGTGCGAGCATCCCCCACGATTGCCGATCCCAGCAGCGGGATACAGACCTACGATGTTGGCTGTGCCTTGGAGAGTTCACTGACTGGATGATGTCTCTATTGCATTAAGTTAATAATGGATGTTAATTCTGTATATAGATGCTTGGTGAAGAACTTGACAAGGATTCCTTGTTGCAGTTACCAAATTCCATGTGTATGCCACCTGTCAGGTCAAATATCATCCATCCTCATCGCCGCCCGGTCTGGGAGGCACAGATGGTGAAGGCATCGAGCGCTATTGGTCGAAGGCAGCGTTCGTGGTTGGTCAACTAAGAACGTCATCAGCGATACATCGCCATCAAAGTCTCGATGCTCACATTGAGTACACTTCGATGAGCATGACGACCGAACTTGGAGTAGCTCTGTGTGGCAGACTCTGGCGAATTATAAAGACCCTGAATGCTACATCTTGAGATCTAGAGAAGCTGAACATCAAGAAAGATGACATTTTGGCACAGATTGAAATTCAAAAGACTTCTGTTACAGCTCGCAGTAAGCAAGACTGCCTTCTCTAGTCCAACGGATGCGGAATGTCGCGGATAACATTGAGAAATTAATGATCGGACGTAACTATGACCATGAACCGATTCACACTCGGCTGCGGGAACATAAGAACACGCAGGCTGTTTCAACAAGATCCGAAGGAGACGCCCCGCAGTCGAGACGGAGATCAATAGTACACCCTGAACCCAAAGCTAAGAAGAAAGCAAAGCTGGCCAGTCTTGAAAGGGCACGGAAGTCGAAATTATGCAATGAACTGCTGAAGAAAAACAGGTTGGTCTAGTGGTCTACCGAGTTGCTATTTTGCCGTTTGCTCTTTTCTATAGTGGTATCTTCCTATCATTGTGCCGGTGCGCTCTGCATGACAGATATAAAATTAAACACCAACTACTTGTAATGTGGAACCACAACAGAAAGTCCCATGAAAATTAGCGCAGCCTAGCATGTTATATTTCATACGGCCTACGTACTTCTGCGGAATTGCTTTTGTTCTGCAGAGTACCCTTGTAGATGTTAGCTGACGCACCCGCGTTTCGAGAGATTCGACGGTGCGCGTTTATAACCCTTGACCAAGGTCATCAAATCATGTCGCGTCTTTCTCTACGAGTCTGGAAATAATCTGGAGACAATGGGGAGCGCATGGACTATCCTAGAAACGTCGACGAGAGACGGGAACATCAGCAGCCTGGACCGAGTGGAGCTGGTAAATTTACGACGTTCGCCAGACGCGACAAGAGACTACGGTGTTCAAGCCGCTTGGACAGGTCGGTTTGGCACTCCCTTAGCAATCCTCGACCCAATATGTCACTTCTCCGCTACAGATTCAAAAGACAGCGATGCTGACCTGGTCAGAGCCTCGTGGGATGATCCACTCCGATCTGATCGAATGGAGCCATTTACCCCTGCCCCAACATGGACGTCCAAATCTCCGCAGGGAGCCGACCTCAATTCGTCCATCGTCAATTACTCTGGCATCGTTTGAGACGGAGCTTTGCGCGTCCAGGACAGGAAAAACTGGTTGAGTTTCGCCGTTGTCGATGTCCTACGAAGAGCTTGCGGTCTGAGCATCCCTGATGCAAATTCCACTCCATACACTGAAGTCCACTAAACATTCAATCCTTTTAATCTAAAGGTCGCTTGTTCGATCCAGTTAAGCTGCATTATTCTGTTCCTATTTATTTTTGGTTTGTGAATGACTTCGCGTGCGTTCATAGGCATACACATGACTGAAAAAAATTCGATTATTGTTGAGTTCCAATTGTGAGTCCAGTGCTCTGGTCGGGCCAGAAGAGGCGGGCTCTTTCCCCGAAAGTCAGCATCGAAATCCCAGAGCAAAGCTCGTGTATTTGTATACCTTATACCTCAAGATCTCGGGATAGTTACGCGTGACATTATTAAACCACACTTAGTCTTAAAGTCGCATGGAATTTCCAATCACTCTCCCAGCGTAAAAAACCAGGATCTTCACCCGTAAACTCCGATTCATATGTACCCTCTTATCTACCACGGTAATTGGAGAGGGGTAGGCAGACCTTTCCCCAACACAACCTCCGCTGTGCCAATGTCCCTATACGAAAGTACCAACCGTTAGAGATTGCTTTGTTATACATTTGTCCTTTCTCTTGGAAAAGAACCTGCGGATTCTGAGTCCGCTTCACAAGAACGTTTTCGCATGCGACATACCTCGGACCTCTCGGAGCCCAGTATTGACCCGTTTTGCTGAGATCAAAGTCTTCGATGAAAGAGGCGAGTGACTCAGCGGCTTCATCGGGTGTCACAGCTGCGCAAAAATCAAGGCATTAGCTCCGAAGCATGCAAAATGAAAACCAAAACGCATCCCCAATGTCCTGACCGCTCTATCGCCTCAAATCGTCCAGGTCCGAAAATATTATATACATAACTTACCTCCCCCATCATCCCAATACTTGTCAAATCCCACACTCCTCGTCATATCCGTCCGCATAAACCCCGGGTGCACCAATCCCACAGCAACGCCTTTCTCCAGAAGATCCAAACTGAGCAGTTTGCCAACCATATTCAGCGCTGCCTTGCTGGCATGGTGGCCATAGTTGCCTCCGCCCTCCTTCTCGTGGCGCAGCGTGATGCTTCCGCTCTCGCTACTGACGAGGATCACTTTGCTCTCCTTGTCCAGGAGGCCCGCCTTCACGAGGTGATGGACAATGAAGACGGGCCCGATGGCGGAAGTGATGTACATTTTGAGTTCCTTTTCCCAGTCTGGGTCGTCAAACGTCTCGAAGCCAAAGTATCCCGCTGAGATGATGGCCGTGGATAGTTTCGTCGATGACGGGAGTTGCGAGATGAGTTTCTGACCCACTTCGGGAGACGCGACGTCGATGTCCACGAGCCAGTTTACGTCCTTGCTGCTGGAACTGGGGCTACTGGGAGGAGTGTTGGACCGTGTCGTTGCGAAGACGGTGGTAGACGGTTTGGATGAATATAGTTTCGTGAGAGAGGCTCCTAAGCCTCTGGTTGCGCCGAGGATGAGTACGCTGGCTGTCATCTTCGCTTGAGCGTACCTAGATATGAATGTGCAAGTATTGATTTTACTTATCTAAAGATTTATATCGGGTCGGTTCGTCGGGCTGGTTCGTTGTTAAACGTGATAAATTTCTGATGAGGATAAGGAAAGTTGAAAGAAAACGGTCAAGTAGGTGGACAGGGAGAGTTGCTACTTGACAGCAATCGCTAATGACGTATGAGAATTTACCCGGCATCTAGCCTGCTATAATTCTCCTTTAGTACTAGGCTCTCTCCACGCGTTATGCAACCGATTCTCACAAAAATGGTTAGCAAGATTTTCAACAAATATCAAATTCCGAGTCGATACTGAACCCATGCATCTTTATATTTATAGGTAGAAACGCGCGCCGGATTTAAACGCAAACGCTCATCTACATGCGATTACCAGAATGCAGACGAGAGAATAGAGGATCGCAGGCCGACTGTTCCCAGCAGTCTCAATACTATTCAGGCAACAGAGAGCTATAACAAACCAGATGCCCCGACGCAAAAAAAGTCGACTACCTCTCCACGACCACAATCTTTGACGTCTTCTCATGCTCCGATCTTCACCATTGGCCACGGCACACGCACGCTCTTGACTCTTATTGATCTCCTCCAATCTGCGTGTATCACCAAACTCGTGGACGTCCGCTCAATCCCGCGCTCCCGTACAAACCCCCAATTCAATCACGACGCTCTATCCTCGTCTAAGGAATTACGGGAAGTTCATATTGACTATATCTGGCTTGGTGTCGCACTCGGAGGCCGGCGTAGCGCGCGGCAACCAAACATCGAGCGACACACCGCCATTCGTGTCTCAGCGTTCAGGAATTACGCAGGTTACATGAGCACACCAACTTTCCGGGAGGGTTTGGAAGAGCTGATGGCATTGGCGGATAAAACGCAGAGCGATGGAGGCGGAGGGGTGGCGATTATGTGCAGTGAGACGCTGTGGTGGCGTTGCCATCGGCGGATGATTGCGGATGCGCTGGTAGTGGCAGGACGGGATGCACAGCATTTGGGGGTCGGCAAAGGAGCGCCAACAGAGCACGTGTTATGGAATATTGCAAGGATTGATGATGATGGAGGTTTGATCTATGATGTCACGTGTGATACTAGTTAAGCCGGAAGCTTGGGCTTCATTGAAACCGGCAGCCATTGGCAGAAAGTGACGATACCAACTTTGGGATCCGACTTCACCGACATCCCAACTTCTTAGCGTACTCTCAAGTTCAAATGCTATTGCAATTTGTCAACGACTAGCAGAGTAGTAAACCCGTTGAAAATATCCCGATCCATTAATATTTATTACGAATCGCTGTAAAGAATTAATCCGAAGTATTCAAAGTCGCAATTCCAGCCCATAAGATCACCCTTGTCAGTGTGGCAGCACAAGCAGGACCAAGTTTCTTGCTAGATCTATCATATTTATCGAGATATGGCTCCACGGCGGCTTCCACACCCAGCTCCGTTTCTACACCGGCGTCGAAGTGAGTCAGCCGCTGGGAAAGCGTGTCGACTCCTTCATTCCATTAAAGAACCGGGAAACGGAAATTGAAGGCTGATGCAATCAAAGGATCCAGAAGAGCATTGGACCATAATTGCTAACGCGGCTGCCCATAACCCTAATGCACTTAAAAATGAAGTGGATCATCAGAATTCTTTGCGGAGCGCCCAGCGCGGCGCCAGGCTCGGAGTGTGTGGTAAGTACGAAGTGCGAGGCCGCGCATGCACCAACTCAACTGTGTGGGAGTGCCGCACTTTGCATGGCTAGGGTGGGAAGGGTATGGGGCACCGAGCAGGGTAAGCGAGCAGCTACAGCACCTACCGCTGTATCACATGTAAATGCGCGTCCTGTTAAGCAGTGCATCTAAATATGTCTCAATTTAATAGAGTCCCACGGCTTCACTGTGATAGATCCCATCATCATAAATGACAAGAGTCCGCTGCATGCTACATGACAGTTTTCATTCCCGAGGCGTTTGCATTTCATTGCTTTTTACTCTCTGAAATATGGACGCAACTGTTGCTGGATCGTCAACGAACTGTCTCGGTCGCATGCGGGATCAACAACCACACGGATCAGTCCTAGTCCCATCAGCGACCAGTCAAACATGAACTGCGGGAAACGTTTTAAGTCGGTCAGTTCGTCGGAATTCAGTGGGAACCCTAAACAGGCAGATGGTATAATCGTGTTTAGCCGTGAGGATGCACCGGAGGAAATCATGATCGCTATCGAGGTCGGATATAGTGAGCACTATACGGCCCTTTGTCAAGGATATGTGGATCGACGGGCAACATGTGAAGGTCTGCATCCTGGTATGTCTTGATGAAGTCCCACGGTTTGGAAATCCTCGTACTCTGGATGCCCATGTCGGAGATGTCAGAGCAGAAATGAATAGAATGGTTCAGTACTCTTCTGAAAAGACGAAGAATAATAGCTCGCAAGGCTGCTATGGTTATATTGAATACCGCGGCCACAAGTGGGTTGGAGACTTGAATGAAGCATTCATTGAAGTGTGGCGAGCCAACAAGAGGCAGCCTACCAAATACGTGAGTAGCATCCTTGGATTGAATTTCTGGTGACCAGTTCTGCTCACATACATTATTGCTTTCAGCAGGTGATTCGAAACGCATGGTCTTGTAACCGTCTCCCCAAAACAATTGGTCTTAAAATTCGTGGTTTTATTCCAGATGAGGACTGGGAAGCCGCCAATATCCCGGACGGTAGTATACCCTTTGATGGACATTTATATATGCAAATACTCAGGAAATCCATGAAGGGAACGGCAGAGGAAAGATATAACGACTATGTTCGGCCCTAAAGTCTCCTGTTTTGCGGGTTAATGAAAAATATGCAGGACGGTTGTTGGATTGGCCTTGTGTTGCGGTTGTATGGGTGGAAATGACGCGGGTTTTTCGCATGCTGATAGCCAATTTACAATTTTGTTATATAGTCATATGCGTCCTCGTAGCTTGTTTTGCTCTTCTCGCCTTCTCCAAGTAATTGTTAATATACCTTTTTTTTACCTCGCTTATCCCATCATCACCACTCGATATCAACCTGCACCACGAACCTCAACCTCACTGTCTGTGAGATGATACTGGGTCGTTTACAGCTGACTGAGTGTAAGACTCAGCCTGGATTTCTTCCGTAGCTTTGGGACCGATGTAGAAATTGTTGTTGGATATATTTGTGAGAATGGTAGAGACTCTTTGGTTGTTGTTTGTGCGATATTGTTTTTGGCGGCAGTTGGTAGTGCAAGACTTCCTCATATTCAAGCCATTCTGTGTGCTAATTCAAAACTATTACTATATTGCGTCCTACCAAGTGAGCATCGTGAAGCCCGAACGAAAATCCTCACTTTTTCGGGGCTGACGGGAGGCGTTTTGGGGTCAAACCCTATCCCTGAAGCTATAGCTCCTGACGGGCATTCATTCACGAGCACTGTGGAAGTCCGTTTGAGTTTGTATTTTGAACTTTGACTTGTGGTTTGCATCTCGAACGTGGCAACTTATATAGCTGACTAGACTGGATTCTATGAGCGATCTAACGATTCTCTTCAGCGCTCACTAGCTCATGTCTGCCCTGAGTAAGTGGTCTGGTCCGTACCTTATTTCTCAAGTTCTATCATTGACTGTTCGAGAATCAAGCCTTTGAACTTGATTGATTTCGGCTGCGGTAGCTGTGCTGCTATTCAAGTCATAGTTCAGGAATGTCTGCTCGGGAGTGGGATCTGGGAGCCAAGCCTCCGGGAGATGAGGTAATTCCGGAGCTGACAAGACCAATCTCCTTCAACGGCAAGTTAGAGCAATACTTTCATTCACCGCCGTCTGAGAAGAACGGCCAAACCCCATTCGCGCAAGATCTAACGCCAACCGTGCGCTCGGCAACAAAACGTATGTTTGAAGTTCATACCCGTCGCGTGACGCGCTCGTCGAAGAGCCAGTATTTCTCAGCCGCAAACTCAGGTGTATTGTCACCACGGAAAGGAAGAGCTACGGCATCATCACCTGCGCCCCGCAAGAATGGGAATGGCGACACCAGGTCCAGCTTACCCAACAAGCTTCGCGACTCCATCCCTCACAATCTCATCCTTCTCCTCGTCGGTCTGAACCCGGGGATCATGACAGGTGTCACAGGATGGGCCTATGCGCATCCCTCAAACCTTTACTGGAAATTGCTTCATTCTTCTGCTATCACGTCGATCCGTCATTCGCCGAGCGACACCTATCGCCTTCCAGAACTTTATTCTGTTGGAAACACGAACATCGTTTCCCGCCCCACAAAGAACGGTAGCCAGCTTTCCCGTCAGGAAATGGATGATGGGGTCCCGATCCTTGAGCAGAAGGTTTGGGAGAAGAAGCCGGAGGCCGTGGCCATTGTTGGTAAGAGTATCTGGGAGAGCATATGGAGAGTGAGGAAAGGGAGGGCGATCCGGAAGGAAGAGTTTCACTATGGGTGGCAAGACGAGAGTGAGAATATGGGGAGGATAAATGGTCGAGTGGTAGATGAAGCAGAATGGAAAGGCGCAAGAGTGTTTGTGACGACGACTACGAGCGGGTTGGCGGCTGGGATGAGGCCTGAGGAGAAAGAAGCTGTTTGGAAGGTTCTTGGTAGTTGGGTTAAGGAGAGGCGGGAGCAGAGGAAGAAGGGTTGAAGAAGACGGAGGATTCAGTATCGATGAAATCGGGTGAAATGAATGAACGAATCTCTGATTGACATATCCTGTGGGATAAGTCGCAAATCTCTGGTATGATTTTACCTTGCCTCATCGAAGAAGGATCGCTTTTTTCTAATTTGGCCAATAAAATTTCCATTCTCACAATGCATTGAGAAGTGAGTGTTCGAAGTTGGGCACGTCTGTCGTGATGGTGCTTGCGATAGAAAACGGAATTTGATGGAGCAGTGGTATTAATGATGGCGGTCTGCGCAAGCATTGCTGATGGCGGTCCCAGCTACGGTTACCGAGCAACATGCGGATATAGAGCTTCGCTACCCAGATTTGAAAATCTGTCGTTGTGAAAGATTTGGGCCTCTTTCTATCTTTTGTGGCAGGATCAGGTCCCACATGGTCTCTGTCAGTGATCTTGAGGAGTGCTTGACCATGTGATCGACTACGCAAACAGTGCATTTAAGGGTTTCAGGTTTCGAACCTTTTAATTCTTCGTGCCATAATGCGTTTGTTGAACTATTTCTGTGTGTATAAGTGCCAATCATCTTTGAAATATGTAAATCTATCGACAATAACTGAGTTCCGCCAACCGTCTCTGTGAATTACACCTCCCCCCGAATAAGCTTCAAGTTCCGCAAACAATTGCAGGTTGTAATCCGCGAATCTAATACAGAGCAATCTTGAGCAGCGGACTATAGAGAATGCACTTTTATTGCATCCCACCTATAACTCCAGTTGAAGTGAATTTGGTAGAGATATGATTATCTTTGCAGGTGCTGGTGATTTACCACCATATCTTGCCATCATTCACGTCAACGATGGCCTATTCGCGTTCTTCATCGATCCCTGTCCAATCCAAGGCGTGATCTCTTATCATCGGCAAGTTGAGGCACTTCTCTGGCCTCATTAGGTGCGGCAATAACTGACTTTCTTACTTTAACCCCTCCCACTGGCAATCTGGGAACAGGAAGGGTCAGGCAACCATCCTCGGGATTTCAGATCGGAGAATGAGCGCCGTTGATGCGGAGGAGTTGAAGATAATCGTTGATTGGCACCGTGATATCGGTTGGGATGCATTCTGAATCGGGAAGTCTCCCAAATAAGTAGCTGACAACATCACTTCGATGAGGAGACAGCGGATAGGATCAGGTCTTTGGGACTGTGCATTACGGCTAATCCAGTCTGTGGTCATTGACAGAGGCAACGTAGCTTTCTCCGCCCATCTTCAGAGCATCTGCTCCCATGTTGGCCTTGCACGAGATTGCGACGTCGTCCATTGTTGCATTTAATGTGGTTACAGACCACGGAGAAGGATCTGTGGAGTAAATGGGTAATTTGGGGAGAGACGGATTTAACATAGTTAATCTGTGGAAAGCATTGAGTCGATCGCAATCCACCCCACTCCAGTTGTCTCCCACGAAGCATCCACGATATAGGCAAGATAAAAGATTGTATTGTGACAGAAATTTCCTCTCAATTAGCAACAACATGGGAGTGAGCTATAAACATTAGTAGGGGTCCCCACCCATTCGTCGTGACCATCTGTGTGGCAACACGGGAAGGGTATGTTATGCGACTGCAAAATCAATGAAAATAATTCGATCTAACCCCCCTAAACACCCATCGCAATTACTCTGAAAATACAGAACCACTTAATATCGCACAGTCTCTCGAAGAGCAGAGTCATTAGAGGCAAAATGTGGGGAACCGGATGTTACAAAGACTACAGCCTCGAGACAAGCCGCAATTATCTGACATTGATCGGTAGATCGTATATTTTAACAGCGCCCGGTTGATGCCAATGACATGGAAGATCCAAATGGCTATACGATTGGTGGAGGGCGCATAGAAGGGACTACCCTCGAATGGCCGCGGCGGCTAGGAAATACTTAGCAATTCCAGCCTCTTCAGTCTCAGTTGAGATATTGTTCAACGCGGGAAGAGACGTAATTGGAGTACGGAGATACTCCATGAAGTCTGAAACGATGAGGATTTTAATGCTACTAGATGATGTCAATAAGCAGTAATTAACTGCCCGAACTATCGTATACAGAGTTGGTGTACATAAGTGCTAGTAAAACCATTGTATACAGTTATCATCTCATTTTATGAATAGCAGACTGACCTCCCAGTGTTTTTGTGGTACAAACTTGTTCCCGTCAACGCGCAACTGAACGGGACATCCGATATCAAATTAACTACTCAATAATTTGCGAGTTACGAGTATTCGTAACAGCCCTAGTCTTGTTTGGCCTTGAATTGTTAATTACTCCTACTATTAGCCTAGAATAACTAATGTCATCAAGTCTTAGAAAATCGTAAATGGACAAAATAGTTCTGCTAAGGAGCACAATAGAACTTGTAGATCTAAATGGTGGCAATATCTATCACAAAACGGTATTTAATGACACTTTCCAGCACACGCTCATAAGCAGAGTGCAGATCCTGGGCATTGATCAGCTCAGCGCCAACACGGAAAACCTTGCCGACTATCTCATGTCCAGGGACCGCTGGGAAGGTCTCCCGGTCGTTGCGCACGTGGTGAATGTCGGAGTGGCAGATACCACAATATAGGATCTTGATCTCAATGTCGGCAGGTCTCAGGTCACGCCTGGCGATAGTAGACGGAACAGGAAACTTGCCGACTTCGGGTGAAGCAAGACACTTAACTTTGGTAGGCATTGTAAAAGTTGACCGTGTATGAAAACTCCACTGAGATGCGGAAAGAGCACTTTAAAAGCTGCTGCCTATGAAAACAAAACTGAGACGCGGATGAAAGAGCATTTTTGGTAACTCTGGTTTTTTTGGCCGAAGAGATAATTTTGTCTGGGAACCGTGCGCCCTAAATCAGAGACTTTCGCGTTGTCCGGGGGGGAATGGTGGCTGTAGGCTAATGCAACCTTCTTACGCGCTAAACACTAACAACACGAACAATATCGTGGGATGGTTTTTGAAGTATCTTTTGTTTGTAAAGATGATAATTCTCTAGTAGTACGAACCACTTGTCATCCGATAATGAGTCATATTGTCATATTCGGCAGGTTTTGGTGAGACGTCGGATTTGCAATTTCCAAATCTCTAACTCCCTCTCCGACTCCGTTGTAACTGTGGACAATAACTTGCGCACGGTGACGGGTTGCATTGTGCATTGTCACCAGCGAGCAGACAAGTGCGGATACTGCGCCCTACAGCAATTGAGTAAGTGGAGCCATACTGATATGCGGCCCGGTGTCGATTCTAACCTTTATAACAGAGGCAATTGTATTTCCGGACGAAGCACCCAAGGTGATCCTTACTGATAAGGCCCTGCTGATGAACGGCTTGTCAGTAGTATTCCCAACAGCCGGGAACCTGCTCTGTCGATGGCACATCGACCAGAACCTGCTCAAGAACTGTCGTAAGTATTTCAACAATGTTGCTGAATTCGACAGCTTCATGAAAATTATTAAGATTGTTAGAAGTTCAGCGGATAGCGAAGACCATTTATAGTCAACATTCCAAATTTTTTCGAGATGCGACTGCGCGGAGCGTTTGGAGGAGTATAAGTCTCGGGGAAATGTGCGCAGTTGGAGTTGTAAGGGCGATGTGGAAAGATAATCAGCGTTTCAACAAGTTTGCTCCATAGCATCTGCCGACAATAACGCGTATCTACCTAGTCGTGATGCACTGCGGTAGATAAGGTTTTTGCGGGCTTTCAACATCGCTGAGCGAAGGCAAACTCTTAACGCCACAGAGAGCATGGATTGGCTCGGGTGTATCCCCGGATCGGCTAGATTTAGGGCGTAAGCAGAGTGCATTAGCGTATGAAACTAGCGAACATAAACTGAAACATCCAAGTTTCGGATTTCACAAGCTCAGGTCGAAATGTGGAACTAACAGCAGATTTTGTTGGAGGACATGTGCCGGGATGGTTGACAGAAGGGTGACTAACTACGTTGTCGACAAAAATTCTTTCCTTGTTCATTCTTAAGTAAACATGTGGGGGCCAGTGACAACTGCACTATTTCTGTGCGCCGTACTGAGTGCTGTTTCACTGTCCTGTAATTTGTGACCAAGTGACTAAATATATTTACAGCCACTACTTTCACACAAGAACAAAATATTCGGAGTCACTTAGAGGTAATGAACAAGGACCTCGTTCCTTAAGTGCTTGACAAGTTAATTTAATCACTGGTTGAGTGAAACAAGTCTCCTTCTTGATGTGAAAAGGCAACCTGCTTCGGTTCACTAACGTAGTGAGCGGATATATAATTAATTTAGTGAGCGGCATTCAGATCCTTTTGAACAAAACTTAGTGAGGGTCAATTCGTTGCGAAGTAAGTAAAGATTCCTCGATAGCTAGTAGTAAGCACGCTAATGTCCAAAACAATAATTTTTGGTGATGTCTTGAGACTTTAGGTTTAGGCACGAATAATCGATGCATTCCCATTAGGAAGATATCCGAAGCTGTAGACACCGGCGTTTCACCAAAGGGTTATTTCCTGCCAAAAGAAAGCGTGTATTCCTTACATTTGAGCACCGAATATAGGTAACTGTCAGGCGCCAAAGAGTCCAAAATTATTGGCACCCACCAGTCTCAAACGGGAATCTCCACTACAGTGCCACAACTTCTTCTACTTGGATTAGGGATTCGACTGCGCAGAACTCACCCGCGATTTCAACAGATATACTCTGACAAGTCCACAACTAGCAAAATGGAGATAGATAATAACCCTGAAATTAAAGTCACCGAGAAATATTAAGCTAAATATGTTCTGCGCTGGCGAAGCGACACTGATATTGAGACGACCTACGGAACCGTACTTTTTACGGGCCACCAGCCCTTGATAACTTGGGAGACGTTGGCGTACTTAAGAGAGCCTGTGTCAGGATAGGAGTGACGCTCGGCGCTGCTGGTACTGTTGTGGAGAAGTTTCTCGTTCGTTCATAGTTGTTAGTTGGTTACAAACCGCGGGGAAGTACACATTTAACATAGTCGGTCTGTGGAAAGGCGTTGAGTAGATCGTAATCCATCCCACTCCAGTGCCTCCCACGAAGCATCCACGATATAGGCAACAAAATACTGTATTGTGACAGAAATTTCCTCTCAATTAGCAACAACATGGGAGTGAATTATAAGCATAACACATCCATTCGTCGTGACCATCTGTGTGGCAGCATGCGAGGGTTATGTTATGCGACGTGCAAAATCAATGAAAATAATTCGAACTAACCGCCTTCGTCTTTGCCCACGCCTTATCCAACGCCTCCAACACTTCATCCGGTAAAGGTCCCTTTTCCAAATCCACAAGGTTCTCCTCCAAATGTTTCGTACTGCTCGCACCAATGATAACTGCATCACCAAGTTCCCGCTTCATCACTGAATGATGCATCATCCACCTCAACGCACATTCAGCCTCGGTCAACCCGAATTTCGATGCTGCAGACCTAATAATATCCAGGGCGTCGAACATAGTGTCATTCCAGTAGCGGATCCGATACTGCTTACCTTGGCTGGTTTTAGGGTCGAAGCGTGAACCTCGTTCGATGCTTGAAGTTTGTTCATCACGATGGTATCTGGAGGTGAGGTAGCCACCTGCAAGGGGGTTGAAAGCGTAGAACGACATTCCATAGTGCCGGAGACAGGGAAAGAGTTCGGATTCCACTGTTCTATGGATGGCATTGTATACACCTTGGTACACAGTAGGACGGATCCAGCCATTAGATATACACATGTCGTTGATGTATGCAACTTCCCAAGCCATATAGTTGCTAATACCGAAACGATTGAAGTAGCCTTCTTTGTGTAGCTCATTGACGGCACGGAACGTTTCTTCAAAGGGCGTAGTGCGGTCAGGAGCGTGGAGGTACCACATATCTATTTTGTCGGTTTGGAGGGCTTTCAGAGATTCGAGCAGATATTTGCGAAGATCGGCTGGTGAGTGCGTAGTGTGTGGTCCAGGATAGCCACGACCTGCAGTCGGGTAGTACTTAGTTTCCATGACAATCTTCCGGTCCTGCCAATTAAGTTCACCCAGGTATTCTTCGGAGGATCCTTGGCCGTAGACCCGGGCTGTGTCAACTTCGCTGTGGCCATATTTCTGGAATGTGTCGAGTAGCATGGCAGCATCTCTGAGGTCGTGCACACGTGTTTGTTCAACGCCTTTATGAAATGAGCAATGCTAGTATTGAAAGCTCGGGGATATAGTGACAAACCTGGCTTGCCAATTGTCATGGCTCCAAAAACGACATTCAGTTTTGTCTTTGCTGCTGAAGACATTTTGACCGATAATAAAATATCTTAATTGTGTTCGGTGTTAACTCTACTGGTCTTGATGTGGCAGGTTGATGGGTCAGTAAGGAAATTAAGATGCGCTTTTTGGCAAAGTATTTATATGCTCTCGAGAAAAAAATAAATCACGGAATTAACGGCAATTGAACCCTAAAGCCGAGAATTGATAGGGTTTTATCTTGTGATTAATAGCGCTGGACATCATACATCGGGAATTTCTCACATGGCATATTGTATCGCTGACTTGACAAATATCGACAAGGATATATCCGTGGATATCCACCGCGGATATCGTGGAGTTAACAAATACAAATGCGTAGACCAATAATATTGGGAGAGCTTAACTGAGTTGCGAAATATTCAGTTGAATAGGAACGGACTATCCAATGAATTCCGAGTTTGGTGCACCGGGTGGTTGTGAGCGGAGGGAAGCTGGACTCCAGAATATGAATCTGACTAGTAGCAACTGCTAGTACTGTCTGTTGCATTTCTACTATCTTGACTCCTATCTGTAATTTTTCTGCAACACTTTCCATCTCTTAGCTTCTATCCTTTCCCATCACTTCTTCCGTTGTTGAGCTGCTCTGATTACGATGGATTCCAATTCTGATTGCAAAATACTCAAGGGCGCCCTTCTAGAACGAAGCGTCCCGATTAGTATGCCATGAATTTGGGTACTGAGAGTGAAGGCGACTCTGACGAAGGTTTACGTTCCCGTTCTCGTCGTCGCTTTGATGTGAGCCAGTCGAGTACGGTTTCAAATGATATTATATCTCCTGATGAATCTGCGTCGCAAGTCGTTGCAGTCGATGCTGAGAGCTATGTTTCTCTCTCGCCAATCAATCGAAGTCGGCCCATGCCACCAAAGTCGTGGGTATGGGAACATTTCCAAAAACAGAGCTCGACACAACATATATCCACAAGGCAAGTAAAAAGAGTCGTCCAGATGGGCTGATTATGTGTAGTCGCTGTTCCTGGACTACTACAGATACAGGAAATTTGGGTAAACATCTCGGATCACAGTACAAGGTATTCAAGCCTGGTACTTCAATTCCATTGTCTACTCCTAGAGCTTCAAGCGACATCACATCGTTTCTTTCGCTCAGTTGGAGAGCGACTAGAAGAGAATATCTTTCGTTGAATTGTCCAGGAATCGGAACCATTTATGGCGATTGAGTCTCAACCATTTCAACGATATCCAGAGACCTACCCGGTATTGCACTGCCTTTCAATTCCGCAAGCACAGTGAAGCGCCGCCTCGTTTCAAAATTTAAAGAGAGTCGGGAGAATCTCAAGCAGGAACTAGATACAACCTGTACGACAATAGGCTTATGGCTTGACTTATGGACCAGCAGGAATCATCTCTATATCCTCGTTATCGTGGGCCATTGGCTGACACCTGAATTTGTCTATAAAGAACGTGTTCTCGAATTCAACGAGCTCGAAGGTACTCACAGTGGAGAGAACATGGCAGTAGTGGTCTCCGATTTCCTTGAAGAGCTGAATCTCCGTCCAAAGCTTCTCACGATCACGGGAGATAATGCTTTAATAACGAAAGTTTGATGTCCGAGTCGCATGCCATTCTCCTGGCCCAACATGATACTGCAGAGCATCTTTTGGGTAATGTCCTAGTATACGATTTGAGGGACAATCAAGCTATATTAGATGCATTGCACATGTGATAAACTTGATCGTGGGTGACATTCTTATCGCGTTGAAGTCAGGAGATAACCAAAGCGCAAATCTGGCCTGCGAAGCTCTCAAAGCAAATAAGGACCTTGAGCCCGAGTTGTCTCCTTTAGCGAGACTACGTATAGTTGTCCTCTGGATAGACCGCAGTCCTCAACGTCGTAATCGATGGAAAAGACTATGTCGTTTAGAGGAACTTCATCAAAAGATAATCCAGTATGATGTCAGCACGCGATGGAATTCCACGTATCAGATGTTGAAAAAATGTCTAGGTTCATACAGGCAGATTAGGCGATTTATGGAAGTTGAATCAATGGGGCTACCGGCTTTTACGACTCAGGATTGGAATCAACTTCGTCAATTACGAGATATACTCAGCTAATTTGACGAGTTTACACGATTGGTCTCCCATACTAAGCCTCAGCTCAGTCTCGCTATAGCATTATACTACCAATTAGAAGAGCTCTTTCAAGATGCCCTTAATAGAGAAGGACTGTTCAAAGACACTGACCAGGTGTTGGTGGGTGCTGTTCAAGCTGGATTGGGGAAGTACGAAAAGTATTTCGCTTTCGTTGACGAGGTCAATACTTACTACTTTGCAATGATTCTGGATCCTCCATTCAAGTGTGAGCTCTTGAAGCAGGAGCTTGAGGACGAAATGGCGGCATCATTGACCTTGCAAAAAATAATGCTAGTGAGAACTGGCTCTTTGAGTGGAAGAACGCCCATAAAAGCAAGTATCCGCAGATGGCAAGAGCTGCTCGAGATTTCTTGCCGCTGCCAGCGCCTGAAGTTGCTTGTGAACGGCTCTTCAGCAGTGGTAGGGATTTGTTGGGACTGCGGAGGCATAGAATGAATGGGGAAAAATGAGGCTTCTAACATTGTTAAAGAATTCCTATGATAGTTCGAATTAGTTTTGTCGCAGTTGTTTTTGCGTTCGGTTTCGTTTTCGTTGCTTTTTCGTTGTTGTTAAGTCAATCCGCGGGTAGGAGTTAACAAATACAAATGCGCAAACTAATAATATCTTCTTGGTTTGCGGATTATGTACACACAGCAGAGCTGACCACGTTACGGGGTCAACGCGATGGCGCGCGTGGGGCCGCTTCGAGCAAGGCCTTATCGGCGCACGAATATACATGAAATATATGATGCGTTATAGAGATAGGATAGACTAGCTCTATGCTTATCTAAAACTCTTCTTTTGTCTCTGACCCGTGCAAGTGCAGTCATGCAGTCTTCAGCGTGGCACGGCGGAAGCTGCTTTCAAACCAATCTTGCTGAAAGAAATTGACAGGCGTCGCTTGGATTTGGTTTCCAACAAGCAAGTGCGTTGGGATACAGTCTCCTAGCGTGACTTCTGCCAGATTTTGAGAAACTTGACCTCCAACGTACTGTCCATCCCTTACTATTGTCTTAAACACGTTTACGTCAGCTCTTAGATTCCGAATAGGAAGGTTTCACTACTCACGAAAGATCTAGTTGGTTCAAGACAAGTGCCTTCGGGGTAACCATTGTGTTCCCTGCGGAAAACATCTAGTACCACTTTGCTTACCCTTCCGAACCACGTGACACCGTCTGCCGTTAAGGGTCCATATGGACGGTCCTGTAGTTGAATTCGAAAGTCATTCTCTACCTGCTGTATTGCTGCATTCATCGCTGGCCTAGTTTGGTAGTACTCGACTGGTGGCCCACTTCCTCGGCCCCGTTCATTGATACACAACGTAATGCCGAGCGGGCAATGAAGCACACATATCGCGTACGATATTGCATCTTTTAAGCTTCCATAGCTCTGCGACACGCCAACCTCAAATGCAACCATCAACAGACTGTCCAGATCATTAATTTTGTATCGTATTGCACCATTCAATATCTTGTCGCTGAGTCCCCGGAAGTGGTTTCAGTTGCTTCCGATTCATAAATAAGACGATCAGTAATATTTTCATCAAGGCCCTGCCGATTCACGTTCCGGCAAACATTGTCATCAGTTCCGTCAACAGTATCGTGTGTAGTGGCGTTGGGGGAGCTACAACGATTGCTATCTGTCGCACAGCGTCGTATTGCAGCAGCGGGTATCTATCAGCCACATTAGAGTCTCTTTCGCGATTATGTGTTCAATACTCTACATACCTCGCCTCCTCCTGTTCTAAGATCTCTTCGACTCGCTCAAAGACTTCCCAGCTAGTCGGCACTTCTATCTGAGTATCCGGTGACAGGGCACGCCTCACCACATCCAGAAGTTGCGATTTCTCCATAATGTTCCTGCGGCGAATTGTCACTGTAGATAACGCGGCCAAAGCAGCCTGAGCGACTTTTCTCTGTTGGCACGGGTTGACTATAGATCTGCTGCTGCGAGGCGTCACGCCGGTCAGGGCGATCACACGTTGCGGATGACCGGTAACTTGCCGGTCGCGGATCGTACTCATAATTAAAGTTAGGGAAGGACGGATGACATCAGCAGATCCAAACAACGCTGTTGTTGAGCGTTAGATAACCCTCGACAATTTTAGACTTACTGCGATTAGAATGACAAAAGTATTTGGAACCTACGGCGACCGTTCATCGACGTTAAGATGCGATTCAGCCTGTTAAAACAGAAGCCGGAACCGACATACCGCGCCGCACGCACGGTGGTGGCGGCTACATTTGTTGACGTCACGATTTACTTGATATGGTTTACTATAAGGAGAAATAATCTGATGCTGACTTTTTGCGATCCGAGCTTGCCGCTCAAGAAACTTTCAAGTGCTAATTATTCTCAAAATGAATTTTCGTTAACTAGTCCTTCATAGTCACGTGACACCGGTTCATGCTGCAGCCCACCAAGCGCCTGTGGACACGTTTCTCTCGCTCCTAAGCCAAAGCTTTAATCTGCATCCAAATCCGCTTTTACCGCTGCATACAGACCGCGTTTCCACTGATTGCTCTAAACTGTCGACCTTCTGGCAATCGTAGCCGCCTGTGATTGAGTTCTGTGATTCTCTCATCTGACCTGTCCCAAAACTATGAGCGTCATTGGCGATCTTGACGATTACGGATCCGCAGCGCGTGGTCGGCAATCCCTGCGCCCAGTCGCAGAGGCATATATATCCAGCCAGCCTGCAAAGAAGACAAGCAAGAAAACTGTTAGTAAATCAGCATTTACTTCAGCGAAGAAAACTGCAAAGACTGTCAGCAAAGCCTTACTGACTGCGGAGACAAGAGTAGCTGTTGAAGAGATTATCCCCATGGAGCAGTTCGCTGTGATGAGTGTCGTGAGACGCCCGCTTTCGCCGGACGCTAAAATAGAGGTACCGGCGACATGGGAGGAGTATGAATATGCGCAGAATCATCTTGACAATGAGGGAAACAAGTAAGTATATTAACGAGATGTATGCATGACTACCGCCGACACAGCCTGAGGTTCCCTAGACTTTGGTACGATAGCGCAGACAAACTTGCTACCGTCGTCGCTGCTCCCACGCCACTGCATTCGGACATGGTCGCCGAGTTAATGGTTCATCTTTCGGATGCCTGTAATAACGCCATGCGTCTCGGCGGTATCAGTGAAACTATCCGGGAGGGCGTCACTCATTCGAGCGACACTACGATGCGCACAGATACTCGCGATGGACTCACGATCAGGGAATGGGATGCCGCAATTAGTTACGCCTTCGATGACGATGAGACGCTTATGGTTGCATTTGAAGTAGGTGTGTCGCAGACGTATAAAAGTCTGCGAGCCGCCATCTCATGGTGTGTTTGTGCTCTGCATTGCCGTCTGGGTATTGCGATGAACATTGCTGAGAAGGACCGTGGCGAGCGGCCCTCCATTCGGTCTTATGAATGCGAACAGGAGCTGAATGCAGCCATCCAGCAAGCGAGAGATGAGCTCCGTCTTCAATTGCGTCAACACCCATTTGGACCACTAAAATGGAACAATATTACGTGGTTTGGGAAACTGCGAATAGTAGTTATTGAGACTTTTTGCAACGAGGACCCAAACTGTCCTCCCGGGACGTTGCTTGAGCCGACTCAATCATTTGTAAGTGACGAACTTACAGTGCACGTGGGATCGTTCGGCTAACAAACAACGATGCAGGTTATCGTTAGAGACGGACGACTCTCTGGGGAGGATGTCCCGCCAAATTTAGAGGAGATTGTGCTCAGAGACTGCGTTCCGAGCCACATTCTCAGTGGTAGTGAGATTGTAACCACACCTTTAGATTTTTTTCGGCGGAGCTGGTTTGAGGCGAAAATCCGTAGTGCAATTTTGAAGACTGCTGTTCAAAGGGTTGGGGAGAAGCACAGGATGGTCAGAGCGTACTAGAGTCTGATGTTCTTCATTCGTCCTATTCACACTGTTATCTGTCCTGGATTCTATTTCATTGTGTGTTTTCTAAATTATATTTTTGCTCTAAGCACAAATTTTGAGCATGGTCGCCCATTACTTCTAAGTAGTCCTTGCACACACTGCGATCAAACAGTAATTCGGAAATTGACGGGCGACAAACTGCACTACCAAGGTTGAGCAGGAGCGCGAACTTTATTAGACAAGATACAGCAACTCTGTTTTCTCGCTTACACATAACATGGGTAATAAGCATTGCTTCTGCATAACGGATATACCCTCATGCCGCTTCTGCACTAATCGTACTGACGATCCACTCGCTTGCCGATCACGTTAGTGGGTCTAATGAGCGGAGCTTAATTCCTGGCAACCATCAGCCAAGGCTGATAATTAGCGCAATGCAAAGCGACTGAACCCGGACCTTGATGCCCGCATCGACAATGGGAGTTACATTAAAGTCTTTGAGCGGTATTCTCAATTACGGAGAATATCATAGCCTACGTGCATCCTGCTCTGAGTAGAGTCAGTGATCTGGGATGCTTTTTTACTATTGCAGAAGGGCAACTAGCCAGCCCGATAACGTCTCAGGGGTGCGACCGTTGGTTGACCGATATCGCCCAGCGGGGATCGACAGATTGAATCCATGGGATCCTTGAGTTCCCAACAAGGAAATAAACTTTTACGTCGAATGAGCAACAGCTCCCCCTTCATCGTCATGCACCTCTACCGGCACTTGCGCTTCTACAGCGCACCGGCAGTCCACAGACAGGCAACCAAGCAATTTTTTTGAGAAAACTTGTTACAATAGATTAATGAATAAGTCGTTGTTCGCTGGGTCGCCTTAATAGAATGTCAGGCATTCAGAATCCTACCATCACTGTGAACAACCAACCGTCGCTGCGCAGACTGCGATACAGCCACGTCTAGGACAATTGTAACATCAGATAGCATCGTCACGGGCGACCGGGCCATACGGTTTCAAGATCTTGATAGCTATATCCGCAGTCTGCCAAGCATTAAATAGGGATAAAGTACAAATAGCATAATTACATATCGGCTTCTTTCGATTATTGATCTGCAAGCAAATTAAGTGTTCTTATCGTTCTTGACTCCATTGAGTGCCTTCTTAAGCCTAGCAAGTCTCTCCGTCCACTGAATAACCTCTCAATTGCTACCTCAGAGGCTAGGATTGCAGGATGAGGCTAGGATTACAGGATAGACCGATGAATCGTCTCAAGTTATGTAAAATAGGTAGTATTGCGAATTTGGACCATGAGTTCTGAAAGAAATTCAAATTACAGTAGAACGGCAATGTCATGCACCAGCCGCAGATGCCCTACAAGAAAGGTCATGGACAGGTGACGATTCCTGCCTATTACTTTCACTGCGATAGAATTCCAACGGCCACCATTCATCATTGTACCGTACTTTACTGAAAATCATTTAATTTGCATCCTCGAATTTTTTTCTGACAGCAAAATTATTGTGAGGTTATGTTTACCTGGCATTTGCGGACGAAGTCGGGTAACTATACCATAATTTTAGATTATTTTGCCAAGCTTGTAGTTAAAGGTTCAGGGTTTCTTTCGCCGAATTTCTTCGGAGTTCAGTGTATCCGCCGCAGAATTTTTTTGTTCGGTGTTTAGTAAGTCTGCGTCGGCTCAGAGCATGGGTTATGCTGAAACCCTCGTACCGGCGCCATAAGCTCTTGTAAAGTTTGTACACCTGCAAGTCGTAGCCAGAATAAACGAATCCTGTCGGCTCACCCATGATGCTCCTGCATCGAGAAAAGAACAGAGGAGAGCACGCACGCCTGCCGGTGTTGTCATCAGCTGTGGGGGCGCTCTATTGTCTTCCCGAGCGCGAGTGATTTGTTTAGCTGAGGTTGCTTGCCTCCTCACATATCTCGCAACAACACTGCATCCACTCGTTCTCTCTCTCATTCCAAATGTAGATCAACTCTCGTCCTGCTGCCGTTGACTTCTTCCCGTCCCTTCTCTTCTCTTCCCTTCTTCTCTACGTCTTCATCAACCTCTCCTCTCTGTGCGCTACTGAGTTCTCTTCACATCTTCGCATCTTAACCCTCCGATCAGGAGTATGAGATCCAGCGTCCACACTTCAAAGCTGGAAATGCATGTGTCGAATCGATGATGAGAAAGAGATATGAAGACAGGAAAGCTTTCCTACGGTGGAGCACCAGGCTGGTCTCTCTATTCCTACGATTAGTCCGCAAACTGATGTCCTCTTCTCTAGAGTCAGTGTAAATGAGAGCACTCAGTGCGAACTCATCGGACTTGGACTTCTCACCGAGAACGCGCAGTCAGCTCTAGAAAGCTCTGACATGCTCCTACTGCCTGGAGATGAATTTGTCGTCGCGTTCTCCCGAATCAACATTGTTAGAAACAGCGATATAATCGAGAACAGCAAAACAGCAGTCCACCACTTGGAGACAAGAACTCCGTCTGGGAACACGAGAGATCCCCCGACGCTGTTTCAGTACAAGTGCATCAACCACGCAAAGGGCTGCACTTTCACGACCAAGACCAAGAATAGACTGGCTCTACACCTTCCGATATGCGACCCAGAGCAGATCGAGGAGCCAAAACCCTTCAAGTGCGATCACGAGAGTTGTCAGAACCACAAGGGATTTGTATCACAGGCTGGTCTTGATGATCACATTGTAGGATTTCACGACTGGGTTCCCAAGAAGTGTAACCAGCCAGACTTGCCCATGTCCCGATACCATTTTCAAAAACCGTAAGAAGTTCGCAAGGCATCTCTTTATCCAGCACAAGCCGATTGACCCAATCTCCTGCACATTTCCCGGCTGCACCTCTCAGATGATCTTTACAAGATACGAGCGTACAAACAATATCTCACAAGATCATACCACCTTATGAGGCCGAAATCTCGCGAGCCGTACATACTGACGCAAGGTGTCTCACACTGGCCAAACACTGAATGCCCACTTGATCGTCTACCAAAATGTTCTACTGTCGTCATGCTAGGATTTGTATCACAGGCTGGTATTGATGATCGCATTGTGGGCTTTCACGACTGGGTTCCTCCCGGAGAAGCTCTTTATGAAGATAACTGCAGGAGGTTAAAGTTACTTATATATTTTATAGATGAGGGCATTATAATTATGGCGCTTAAGAATACAGATAGTATGTTCTGATACCTGTTTCGTATTCTCTTAGATCTAGTCAGCATTTTGCCGGCCCGTTCAACTGCATTCTGTGGGTCTTGCCTTTGGTTTGCCGTTGGTAGATGACAATAGTCTTCAATGTAATATATTCAGCGTCCCTACTATTTGTTAGGTGGCTTCAGTGAATCAAAACCGGGCTTTGCAGCATGGTGTTTATCGCGTGGCTACCTAATTTGCATCTAACTTAAGTACAATCAAGGGCAGGCTTGCTTCAATTTCTAAGTTCAAATTGGAACTATTTACGATATGAAAGGGTCAAGGTATTTAGTGTAAACGAAGGAGCTAAAGTTCGAAGCATACAGTTCTTTCTAGTTTTGAGCTGTAAATGTCCAAAGAATTTCAATGCAAATATTAGGAAGTCAGAATTTGGAGGAATACTAGGTATGCACCTAATATAGGAACTTTAAGATAGTATAATTTTGTAGCCTAACAACATCGATAAGCTCTGCAAAGCAAAAAAATCAAAAACTGGCAAGGAGAGTCCGTTTAGAGAACTGACTTTGCAAAGGACCTTCTCACAACTACCAGGAAATCTTTATCTGATCGTAGGAGAAGAAGGATCCCGACGTCGCCGGAGTGACACCATCGATCTATGAAAGTGTGATTTTAGTATACAGTCGCTTACAATATTGCATATTACTGGAAGAGAACTCGCGTGCCACACATACCTTAGAGACAATACCGGTAACACTGTCCTGTAGCGTAACGGGGGCCGCTGCCAAGCCATTAGCCGCAGCACCAGCATTGCCCATATCTGTCTGGACCCATCTAGAATGGATTAGCTTTACACTTGAGATACTAAAAATGCTGGGATTTTGTCCTACATACCCCGGATTAATCGTGACCACGAGAAGCTTTTCATGTTCGAAGTGCAGCTTGCGCGCAATAAAGTTGATTGCCGCTTTGGAAGAAGCATATGCAGCATTTGGGAAAGGGAAATTATCAATCTCAGTAATGCTACCCAGCTGGGACGTGATGACGACGAATTTTGGTGATGCAACACGATCCAGCAATGACCAGGTCGCCTGGAAAAGGAGTACTGGGCCAAGGGTGTTGACATTGTAATGCTCAACGAACTCCTCAGAGGGTGAGTCCAAAACGGTACCAAAGTATTTGGCGATGCCAGCATTAGCAATAACCACGTCAAGTTGAGTTATGCCATGTTTTGTCTCCAGCTCCTCGACTGCAACCTTTGCGCCAGTCTTGTCAGCCGAGTCCAGCTTCACGGTGATGATCTTGCTTCCGGTGCCAAGCTTGACTGAGCTCAGGCTCTTCTCAGAGCTTGTAACATCGCGGACACCAGCAATGACGGTGGTGTTTGGCTTAGAAACGTATGCCTCCAGGAGACCACGTCCGATACCTACTCGTTAACAATCTCCAGTCAGCATGTATACCCTAAGTTTCTTGGAATTGACTGGTATAACAAACCCCGGTTAGCTCCAGTTATGAGAATGGTGGTAGACATTTTGACTAATATAGGCCGATATAGACCGATATAGATTGATAAGGACTGATAAAAAAGTAGGCAGCGATACAAAATTATTCAAAAAAGGAGGTGCAAAACCTCTTTATGTCACCTAATCGTCACCACAGTCACGACCACTGTATATTTCCAATGACGATGCTGTTGGATTATGGCCCAGATTATAAACCTGTCAGGGATGTCCGCTCCGCTGAAGCGTACGTGTTGTGCGTGGCAGCTGCGGCTGGCTTGTCTGGGTGAGCCTTGTTTCCTGGTTTTGTGCTTGTGTCTTTGGGTTTTTGCCTTCGTGTGCGATTTGTAGGGCTGGACACGAATACAGTTTTCTGTATTCGCATTCGCATTCGCATTCGCAATTCGCAGTATAAAGTTTTATTCGCAACTAATAAATAAACTTTTATTCGCAACTAATAAAATGTCGGCTACGAATGCGAATGCGAATAATATTCGTTATTATGCGAAGCTTGCTTTGTTATGGGGTATGTACGGCAACGAGGAAGTTTTTTAATGTAGGTTAACTTATTTCTTAAATTATTATATTTTACATGCGCGAATATTGCGAATAATTACGAATAAATCTTTTTTATTCGCATTCGCATTCGTAAGCATGAAACACCCAAATATTCGCATTCGAATTGCGAATATTCGTACGAATGCGAATATATTCGTCATTCGTGTCCACCCCTAGCGATTTGAGGCTTCGAGCCTGTGAATATTTCCGGTCATGAACCCCATGAGGCCGGGAGCCGGCCCAGGGTATATAAGGCATAGATCCCCGAGTTGTAAATCATGAAAAAGATTCTAAACATATCCAGAGCCCACCGACTACGTCGGATACGGTTCTTTACATTATCTTTTTTTCATCTGTGGTGTGACAGACCGGGTCTCCACATTAAAGAAAAGAACCGAATCAGAACCTACCAAGGCTGGAATAGCTTGGAGTGACCAGGGGTCCCGACGACATGGAGGCTTCTCAGATCCCCCAGATTATGACAGTGTTGCAGCAGTTCGCAGCAATCATTGAGAAACAGAATGAATTGCTTGCCCATCAGCAGGAGGAGACAATGCGTTTACAAACTCCGCTGGCAGAGAAGCTAGCGATACCACCACCCGAACCTCAAGTCGTTACGGTGCAGTAGAGGTCACCCGAGGTCCAGCGCCAACATGTCAGGGTCAAGGAACCCGACGTGTTCAGTTCAGGAGCAGACAAGCTGCCTAGTTTCTTTCACAGTTCAAGACCTTTGTGGAATTGTCCAACTTCGCCCCCTGACCCCAGGACTAGGATGTTAGTACTGAAGAGCTACCTGGGTGGTGCCGCACTTCAGTGGGTCACGCCGATCGCGGACTATCCCGAGCAGCATATCCAATATGCTAATAATTTCGACCTTTTTCTGTCGGATTTCGAGTTTAAGACGTTTGGAGATCCTGATCGAGAGGAACTGCTGTCCGGCGAATTCGTCGACTTACCCAGAAGTCTTCAGTATCGATCTATACTGCTGAATTCATGTCGATCGCCTCTCATATTTCCTGGAATGATAGTGCTCTTCGTGATCAGTACTATGAGGGCTTGAAGGACAACGTCAAGGATGAGATCTGCCGACATGGCAAGTCGCAGGACTTAGACGGAATGAAGAACATCGCCCTGCAGATCGATGCACGTTACCTAGAACGCTTGCTCGAAAGGGGCGCCGAATAGGGGCTGTTCATCAACATCAACCAGTCGCTCAGTCTGACCAAGGGGGACCCGAGCCCATGCAGATCGATAAATGACGACAAATGGCAAGCTCTCCAAAGAAGAACAACTACGTCGACGAAGGGAAGGCTTATGCTACCGTTGCGGAATAAAGGGTCATTTGTCCATGGCCTGTCCGGATAAGAAGTCAAGTGAGTCAAATCAATAAGGAACCTCAGTAAGGAACCTCAGTGACGTTGGGCGGGCGGGTTGCTGAGAAGAGAATCGAAAACGTCCACGAATTTATTCCTTTTGGGTTGGGTTCAGGGTATTAGAAACCCTTTGACCGTCACGTTGAAAACCCAGGAAAAGCCAGAGAGGCTCACGGCTCAAATCAATGCCTCGGACCTCGCAAGTCTCTTTGTAGAACGAATATTTGCCCTGCAATATTTGCCCTGCACGGTGTGCCCCAATATATCATTTCAGGCAGCGGCTCGGTATTCTTATCATAATTTTGGACCAATGTTCTTGAAGAGCTGGGTGGATGCACAATATATGAACCAGGCACCCTGTCCAGGTTAGGGTAATTCCTTAGTGCGGCTCATTATTATGGGCTGTCGATCCTGTCGATCCCAGTTCAGCCCCCTGAACCACAGCTTACTACTCTAGCCAGGATATGGTAGACGACTTATTGCAGGCAATATTCTTGATTTTGAAGTACGATTTAGATATAAACCAAATCCCACTTTAGACATTTGTATTCCTTGATGTGCTCCATTGATCAAGTGTCAAATATTCATCTGTCTCAAAAAGGACCTGACGATCAGCCTATCCTTGGAATGTTTCATCAACATATTCTGCTGTTGCCTTCTCAAAGGCGCACGATGTGCCATCCCGAACTACTACTTCTTCATCTTCCGCTTGTTTATACTTCCCGCACATCAAGTCCCTCATATATTTATAAGGGCAATCCCCAGCTCCCCCGTTAACAGCAACATATCCTCGATGACCAAACTGGAACAAGTTATTCTCCACACCCCATTCCCTCCTTTTTCTCCTAACCTCCTCAACTCTCAATTCACACGCAATGATGTTATCAGGCGTACCATCACCCCTCTCAAGAATATCTCCCTCAGGTCCTACAAACATCGCTTCACCCATACTCCTAAATGTGCCATCACTCCCCGCAAGGGCAACACTAGCCGTAAACATGAGATTTGTGAACGCATTCGACCGATTGGTCAGTTCCCAGCTCTGTCTAATCGGACTCGTGTATCCCGCAGTCCTAAGCAGGACTTCCGCACCTTTATAAGCCGCCTCCCTTGCCATTTCGGGAAACATTCCATCGTGGCAAATAATAAGACTCATCTTCACACCTCGTGGGCCGTCGAAAACAGAAATTCCTTGGTTGCCAGGGTACCAGGGCTCAACCGGAATCCATGGATGCATTTTCCGATAATAATTTGCGATTTCCCCATCGGCATTAATTGTGATTCCAGTATTCCACGGATTTGCGCCAGGAGAAATGGAGTTAACTTCCATGATGCTAAAGACGCCCCAGACTTTCTCTTCTTTGCACACCTTCTTGAAAGCAGCAACTTCGGGGCCGGAGAGAGTACACATTATGGATGCAGACATGGACATTGAGAGGCCGTGGATGCAGTACTCGGGGAAGAGAATGAGATCTGTGAAGGGGTATGCGCGCTTTGCTTGGCGAACAAGAGAGCAGATATGTTCGGTTGCTTTGGAGACGTCTAATGGTGTGATGACATTGAAGAGCTGGGATTGCACAGCAGCGATGACAATTCCACCGGAGGTTTTGTTCAGTCCGCCTAAGCCACTCATTTCGCTCGCTCTCTCTCGTTCTCCTGTATGTATATAATATTAAAGAGTAGGCCGCGATTTGAGTTGAAGTTGATGCAGAGACAAAGACTATGTACGTGTCGCGGGATACACCCGAGAGCGGCTCGGATACGTCTTCGCAAACGCCCATTGGCTCGCCCACGAGGCACCGAGAGTCACGTGACCACCGACCGACTTGTTTTGGTACAAATTCTGTAGAAAGTTAGGTTAGCGCCAGTGATATCATAGTTAGTAGGGGTGGATACGATTACGGTACCGTCAAAATTTTATACTATTCGTAAAGTTAATCGCAAAAACGAGAACCTAATCGTAGAGTAATCGTATAGTCTATGGTGCATTAAGACTAGTCCCGACAAAAGTACCATCATTCCAGAATAAATCATATCCACGCCACCACATTAAACTTGTATAGCTGCAAATATATATCAAACTGTTAGTAAATATATTTTCCATAATAGATTGCCGTGATATTGCTGTAAATCAAAAATTACAAGGGTAGTCGCTGGTACTACTTGGTGGGGTACCTGGACTCTTAACTATGAGGACGGCCAACTTATGGCCGCGAGGTACTCAAAGCTAATTTTAAATAAGGTGCGCTCTATTAGATAATTATACTGTATTTAGAAACTAAGGTTCCTTAAATGGACTAGCGTATTTTCGTTTGGTCTGTCGCTTGTTCGTTGCGACTAACTACAGCACTTAAAATTAAGTTATACAAAATAATAATATGGAAAACTGCTATTTTCGCCGCGAAGAGATATGATACAAGTCCCACCGAAGGCTTCCTCAGTATCTCGACTTGGAATAATCGTGCATTAACGATATTGATTTTTTTATTTACGGCAACTTGTTTTATTGTGGGTTTTCTGACAATGCGCTAAGTTCATTTACTGTTTACCTATTTAGTCCTAAGTCAGACGTGGCATATGTTATTTGTAGTTAGGTATCTCGTCTCTGTAGTCATATTGTGTTGTTTAGACAAATTGTTTGCTTCGTGCCCTAAGAGAGTGATACGGTTCATGCTCATACATACGCTAGCGGTACCAAATTACGCTGCAAATAAAAAGGGTTAGGGTCAGCTGAAATTATGACACCTGGGGTTAGGGTTGTCGTGACTAGTCTTAATGCACCATACCGCAAAATCGTATAGTAATCGTATTCCCATTTAGGTATGGCGTGAAGAAATTTCGCTGACTGTCTCTACATACTGCGAACAAACTATCTCGATCATTTGCCGCTCGCTTGACAACTTAGAAATATGGATCCTCCGATGCGACCCCGAAAGCAAGCGGTTGATTATTTAGTATTGAATGATGGCTACGGTGGAGGTGTGAAGTGGTTGTTGAGAGACTATTTAGTGACCGAGAATTGCTTGGGTTAAGACGGCATTCCATGGAGTCAGGAACCATGAGAAAGCTTACTTTACTTGCAGATCACTTTTCAAGAGCAGCTGAATGGTAATTTTGTGCTATTTGCTTCTATTTATTTGTCCTCTATGTGTGCATTTCAGAGCAGATAATGAAAGTCACGTGCATGACTATACGATTTTTTGCGAGTAACCCACCTCAGCGCTCGTATAGTTAATCGGAAAGTTTTACATGGACTCGTATAGTAATCGTATTGGACTTTACGAATACGAATAACGATTAATCGCAAATCGTATCCACCACTAATAGTTAGCATCTTTACGTATTCTGATAATCAGGATAAGGAAACTGACGTTTAAGCTAATCAAGGGCGCCACACGTGAAGACGAGTGTTTGGGATTCAACGAGTTCCGATAATATTCTTGATATTGGATCCAAAATTAGGAGACACGCTAGAGAGTAGCTGGAGCCACTGGCAACCTGTTCCCGAGGCCGAGATCGAAACTCAGGGGTTTCATCGTTCTCTCTCCTAGTATAGCCAGCACGTGCGGCAAGCGATTCGTCAAGTAGTCGAAGTCGAGCGTATCCTCACTACAACTGAAACACCACTTAATGGACAAGTCCCAAAAGACGAAGATGAAGATGTGGGATTCGAACGGAGAACGCAATCCCCTGAATATGCCAAAGTCCTACAAGGTGGAGAAGATACAACCGCGGTGATCTGTTCTAACACTTCATCTTAATAACTATCGCATTGCAAGGAATTATGGATATAGGAGTCAGTTGGACAGCCTGTACTTTGGCCATCAGCAGTTTGACGCTGCGTATTATTGCTCCTTATTTCGTGCGATGGGTGAGTTGGCATTGCTTGGCCACATTTTACATCATATTCTATTGTTTGTGCTCGACGAAACTCATGAATTCTTGCAGCTCCCTCTTGGCCCACGCTTCACTCCTCTCATCTACACCAGCTCTGTCATCTATTTTAGCACTTTTGCATATGAGTTATGGCAGCACAAGCAAAATTATCAGTATAAGAAAAAGAAACCGAGAAATTCAAGACGCATCTGGGGAATCATTTTGTTCGGCTGGTTCGATCCGCGACATGTTCTGGCCACAGGGCTCAGCTTCATTGTGAACCTACTGTGCCTTCTGGTTTCGCTTGACTTCGTGTACCGAAGTCACGTCTTCTATGACTGTAACGAACTGTCATTTTCACGTGTAGGATATGTGGATAGCAGCAGTGCACGTATTGTTGTTCGTGGACCGTCAAACTCAACGATTCAGATTGAATATCGACAGGAGCACCTTGCCCAATGGATTCCAGGTCAGGTCCTGTCCCATCTCCCCGGAGACCTTGATAATGTCTTAACTTTCACCCTCACTTCATTACATGACAACGCTTCTTATGTGTACCGGACCAACTCTAGCCACTTGGGCTCCTTCCGCACACCTATACGGAATCCAAAGCGTTGGACGCTGGTCACAACCAGCTGTATAAAGCCGTTCTACCCTTACAACCCTTTCGACCACTCCCTGCGCATTCGAGGTCTCGAGTATTTGTCTCGGTTCATCACTTCGCACAACGTTGATTTTGTCCTCTTCTTGGGCGACTTCATCTACATTGATCTGCCGCATAGGTTCGGTTGGACGACAGACGACTACTACAAGGCCTACCGTCAGGTGTATAGCTCGCCCAGTTGGTCGTCCGAGCTCTTCTCACTTCCATGGCTCCACATTTATGACGATCACGAGATCACAAATGACTGGTCGGGAAGCGAGACTGGCTTGTACCAAGACGCCATCAAACCGTACTTAGACTACCACCAAGCTGCGAATCCACCACCTTTCCGGAAAGGTGCAACTTACTACTCGTTCAGGCGAGGAGATATGTCTTTCTTTGTCACAGATACGAGGAGGTATAGATCTTCGTCTGCCATGGATGATGGGCCTGGGAAGACAATGCTGGGTGAAATGCAAAGACGGGATCTCGAGAAGTGGCTCGAGACAGACGACGGCTGGAAAGTCCTTGTCAGCGGTGTTCCTTTCACGCGGAATTGGAGAGGACCTGAGGCGAACGATAGCTGGGCAGGGTATTTGTGGGAGAGGCAGCTCCTGCTCGAGAAAATGTGGGCAACCGAAGGAGTTGTGATTCTCAGCGGTGTCAGTACCCAATTTAATAATCATATGATGACCTGTGGAGCTGACGTTACTCACATAGGATCGACACGAGCATGCCACCACTGTGTTCCCGTCTCCTGATGGGACATCCAAAGTTATCGAGTTCTCGACCTCGCCACTGAGTCAGTTTTATCAGCCGTTTGATAGGCAGTATCGCCAGGTTGAAAATACGGATGTAGCGATGTATTCGCATCCGCATGGCATATCCAAGTTCGGATCATTGACATTTGACACATCATCACCAGGCAACTGGACCTTGGGCTTTGACTTAGTAGTAAACGGTAAGAATGCATGGAGTTACAACTGGACGCTTTCGAGGACTAAACAGTAGTGGCTGGCACTTCTTAAATGTGAATGAACATAAACCATTCATCAGCCACTTGATGTGGGAATCAACAGGATCTAAGCGTTTTGGTCAAGGAATTGTACATTAGCTATCATGTGACAATTTTGACAATGAAGTGAGGGACTAAGCGTTGTTGAGCGTAAAATCCGCTTAAATCTGTTTTCCAGCCATATTTCTCCCCGAATGTCCTAATTCGAAAATGTCAATGTAGAATGCCTGGTACGCAATGTGAAACTACGAGGAAATTTTTACAAGACAAAGGTCCTTGCGTAAAGGATTTTATTTCATTTCAGGAGTATTTCGTATGCTCCGTACCAACATTTTTGACAATAGACTAATACGAACGACAATTCCTTTCGATAATATCTATCTCCGCTATATAAACTAATGTCTTATCGTTCAGAAGGGAATTACTTACAGTCGCATATAGTATTCAATTTGATCGCCTCGACCATCCTCACTATACGTACATAGAAGAGAGGGAAGAGGCAGATTAGCGGATTAAGATTTCACCATTCACGTTAATGTCAGATATTGAAGCAAATCTTAGTTGACAACCACAGGAGTGGGCCGTCCATCGTTCTGCTTGCCATATGAAACTATAATGCAGATTGAAAGCTGGTCTTTTAGCCTCGAGGTTTGACGGATGAACGGACTAAAGTGCGCTATTACTAGTTCTCCTCAATTGGAGACTCGGCATGCATGGGCCGGAACATCTCAGGCAACGCTCGCAAACGGCGCTGCAGACGAGTGTATGGCAATTCATTTCCTCTTTGTCGATTTACGGGTTATCGTATGCTTTCGAGCAGTTCCGTGGCGGCGAGAATGCCAAGATTCATCGTAGCCTCCTAGCCAATGCACAATTGAAACGTTGAAGGACGCATGGTCAGAAACGTTTTGTCATTCGATCCGTGGCAACTGCTGCAGGGCCATATCGCCGAACACGGATAATCAAAAGCCAGATCTTCAACGGCTCGTCTTGGGACTTCCGCAAATTCAGAGTCCAACAGAGCCACGTGAGGAAATCTTCGCTCTGTGTTTGGTTGGAAAGGGTTCAGAATGATCGAACAACCTTGGGCCGTGCGGCGCAGCCACGCTAGTTATGCTTCACCTACCATTGCCTATAGACTTTGCATTGAGCACATGGCCTCAATTTGCCCCTTCAGTGGTTTCTGCGTCTCGAAGCGAGTGTACTGGAAAAACTATTGTAGATTATTTAAGTATGTTGATAACAACCATCAAGCCGGGCAGCGCTCTTGGATATAGTGACGTCCAAAATGGATCTCACGGATATGTCACAACACAAGGACAATGTTGTCGCAGAGGCGGTACTGGTCTCTAGCTCTTCCCAGCCTTCTCAGAAAGCCAGGCAGACAGCTCCGGTCTCGGCTTGGAATGTCCTGGTTCAGGGCATCGCTCTGTTCTCGGATGGATACAATGTGCAAATTATGGGATATATGGAGACAGTCATGGCAAAACTGTGAGTAATTCTCTGGAATCTGTTACTTCGAACTTGGTATCAAGTACTCAACACCACGATGGCAGATACCCTAAGCAACTGACCTCGAGCATCAAGACACGTCTATCAAATTCGATCTTAGTGGGTGAGGTCATAGGAATGCTTCTATTCGGGTTGTGCATCGACCGCTTCGGTCGAAGAGTCGGCATTATCGCTACAACGGCCTTTCTGGTACTGGTAAGGTTACATGGGCAACTTGGTGACCTTGAACCTGAGCTGATAATCGACAGGGAATTATACTTTCAACTGCCGCACATGGTAATACCGTAACGGGCATGTTTTGGATGATGATTGTGTCTCGTGGAGTCGCAGGGGTCGGGGCCGGTTGGTTCAATGTTTTGATCTGGGTATGCCCCAATTTTACTGATGCGATCATAGGTGGTGAATATGCCGTCTGTACAGCTCAGGCCCTTGAATGTGCTGATAGTAGTGCCTCTTTACAAAAGCGACGTGGGTTCCTAGTGACTATCTCCACCAATCTTGCCATCGTCAGCGGATTCGTTGGCTCGAGCATTGTAGCCCTGATTGTTATAGCGGCGTACGGAAACAAAGCCAGTGAAGGAATATGGAGGGTCTGCTTTGGTATCGGAATCTTCGTAAGTGAAACTAATTCTGAAGTTTGGCAACAGTGATTCTGAGCTGACAGGCTCGATAGCTTCCCTTGACTATATTCTTCGTCCGCATGAGCCTTCTTGACTCAAGCCAATATCAGAAGCATGCCATTCAACGCAGTGTTCCCTACATGTTAGCAATCCGCCGATACTGGCGCCCACTGCTCGGTTGTTCTCTGGCTTGGTTTCTTTATGATTTTGTAGTCTACCCTTTTAACCTCCTTGCACCCACCCTGGTGAGTGGCTTCACCAAAAATCCGACGCTTCTGCAGAGTGTTGGCTGGAGTGCTCTCATTAACTCCTTTGCTATACCTGGAGCTATCTTTGGTGGGTGGCTGACAGACCGCATTGGCCGTCGACAAACTTACGCTGTTGGTTGGGCCATAGTCTGCGTTCTCGGATTTCTGATAGGTGGGTTGCGATTCCCGCTCAGCCATGTCTTCCCGCTATTCGTCGTACTCTACGGGTTCTTCCAGAGCTTTCTCTCTGTTGGTCCGGGCGATTGTAACTTTTTGGTTTCCTCTGAGTCCTTTCCGACGCCACTGCGTGGCCACTTCCTTGGGTTTGCGGCAGCGGTTGGCAAGGCCGGCAGTGCAATTGGTACCACCGTCCTTACTATTGCTCTCAACTCGTTCCAGAACCCGACGAAAGGCCAGCAAGTCCTCTTTTTCATTGGCAGTTCAATATCTGTCCTTGGAACATTGGTTGTTATTTTTATGATTCCTAATGTAAGTCTAACTACATGTCATCCCACGAGTTTTTCGTCTGCTGACACTTCCATGTAGCACCCAGCCACGCTCGAAGAGGAGGATTTAAAGTTTAGAGAATACCTGGAAGAGAATGGATACGACACCAGTGAAATGGGCTTGGTGGAAAAGCATTAGAGGGATGTGTTGAAAATTTTGTATGGAAGGTTAACAAGGTCACTTGACCAACTGGCCCAGGGTACATCTAAATAGCGCAATTAGTCTCTAGCCATTCTGCTAAATATTAACTTTGAAATACCTCTGGGTAAACACACCTGGATTGATATAATCATCGATTGCTACTTGAATTCAAACAAAATCCAAACAAGGAATATGTCGGAGTTGCGAGATTGGTGGCTGAGCGATCTTTGGACGAACGAGAAGAAGACACCGTATATTAACGAGAGAAGGGAAAGTCGAGTGCTAGGACCTACATTTCTCATATTCCCCCGTCAACATAGAGCAAATGATCCTCCGCGTGCAATACAATATCCGACTTGGCACTAAAATGCGTCAGGACTCAGCATTACTCTGCGTTAAAATTCGCCGGACGATGGCCAGAGTTGAACCATGAAAGAAATTTGGAACAATAAACGACTCGCCGGGTCATCGCAGTTGAATGCTCCTACGAATCGCCAATGACAGTTATCTCTTCACATAGACGAAGACTACAATTAGTGCATAAATTAGTGGGTACACCTAATGACCTTGAGACGGAAGTGGGTTTTGGCGATGGTAACTAACCCGGGGCGGTTTATGATATTTGTTCAGGGTTGGACAGCAGTCGACACCAAAAGAATTCGGGCGGCAAGATCGAATGTACACAGTAGTAATGCGCCGTCAGGAGAACGACTACAGAGGATTGATGTAATGGCGCAAAAGCTCAACTATTTGCAAGTGCAGTAAGCGAAGTTGTTGAGCATCAGCCCAGTAGAATTCGTCCGTGATATCTCCTCAATTGGCGAGTCTGTTTTCAATTCTGAAAAGGTAACATACATGGCACGAGTCATCAGATGATGGGTATGATGGGTGGAACTAGTTAACATAAGGTCCTCATCAAGGCTATGGGACCAAACGCCGACCACTGCCCACTGCCCAAGACAAGTTCCAATTGTGTTATAGCAATGCATCCTATTTTCCTGCTCTCAAGTTTTTCTCCGATGCGTCTTCTTCCAGTTCGACTCACCCATCCTTGCAAGATGACACCGCTTTACGGAAATTAACTGTTAGCAGAAAAAGGCTCATAATCTCTTTCAGGAGTCGGTCGCACACATATATATTTGTGTTAACAGAAGATCATTGCACAACTATTCGAGTCCAACAGAAAATAGATATCTAGACCTTGGCCTCGACTTTCTTCTCAGATCGCACATTTACCATCTCTTGCACCTCCAATTGATCCTCATGCTCAAATGCGCGGTCTCCAAACTGAATTGCGATCTCCTTCAAAGTGACCTTGGCGGTCTCAATATACATAAATTTAACCATCGCTAAACTAGTTAAGCAAAACCCAACGATGATCAGATAGTAATATCCTTTGATTTTTGCAAATGCGGCCGGAGACGACATACCGATCGCAAAGTTGAAACACCAGTTGGCGACAGTCGCCAATGCCATTCCTTTCGCTCTAGCTCTCAGTGGAAAGACCTCCGCTGGCAACAGCCAAGGGATCGGACCCCATGTGGCTCCGAATATGGCATTGTACACTACAACGAAAACAAACATTCCATTTGCTCTTTGCAGCTAGAAAGTGAAGCCGACTCGGTGAACATACAAACCATTGACAGCGCAAGAGCCATGGCTATCGAACCGAACATAAGCAATGGCCGACGTCTCCATCTGTCTGCCAGATACCAAGTCGGTAATGTAGAAAATATGTAAACAATCGAGTTGTACCCAGCATAAAGGAGCGACTTCTCGGTACTGAAACCGGCACTAGACAGAGAACTCGCGAGATAGAATGAGATTACATTTATCCCGTTCAGTTGGGCAAACATTTTACCAGTCATAGCCATAAATGTCCTGTGTCTGTAGATTGTAAACATATCCCTCCAGCTTGCAATGCCCAGATGGCGCTCATATAGCACTGCCTCTTGTATTTCAACGTTCATCGCTACCACTTCATCTTTTTCAATGCTGCCATTACCATGAAGATTTGCTATGGTTTGCAGGGCTTCGGCGGCAAAGCCATTGGCGGCAAACCATCGAAGAGTCTCAGGCGCAACAAATGAAAGGGCCACTAGGAGAAATGCGATAGAGCACTGCACAAAATACGGGCCCTGCCAACTCATATTTGACGGGAGATGGAAAAAGAATCCGTAATCTACCCAGCACGAGGTGGCGTAGCCGAGGATATTGAACGTGAACTCAACTCCTACCATCAACCTCTCTTGTGACCAGCAGCAGTTTCGCTTTGGATGACGGGAACAGTCATGGATAAAAATCCAACACCGAAGCCCTGTATAGTTCTTCCGACAATGAAGCATGGCAAACTCGGGGCGAAAACTTGGACAAAGGCTGCAACGAAGTAGATCAAGCCGCCAACTCGCATGCAATACCGGTGACCAAGAATATCGCAAAGTCGAGAACAAGAAAGTGCAGCAAATCCCGCGGAGACTTGCAAGCATGCGACAGTGATGCCAGTAATGTTTGGACTGATAGAACCGGAAGAGTCCATATAGTTACTGAAGAATCGATCCTTGAAAACTTCATTGACCAGAAGTCCAGCCATTATGCCTCGATCAAATTAGCCAGGCATAAAACGTGTAACAGCCATCAAGTACCTTGGTCAAATCCGAATAGATAATCGCCTAGAGAGGCATAGAAAGACGTAATAGCCATCAAGTACCTTGAAGACACCCATGGAGGATATTGGGTTGAGAAAGACTTCGGCTTAATTGCCTTCTCCAGCCTCGAGAGCTTTGGTGGAGGAGCAGAATCTTCCACAGTGATTACTGCAGGATATTGATCACTTTTTCCAGGTGTCGTCGATTTCGTGGTTTCCAATTGGTGCATTTCGCTTTATTGAAAGGTCGCAGAATCTTAGTGCTATACTTCAAGAATTAACTAATGCGGATGGGGTCATCTTATATAATTCAACAGATCTGGGATCAGCTTAAGTGAGAGTAAACGAAAAAGCGCAGAAAGCGGGGTCGTTCGCAGGATAGTTTCCGTCATTGGAACTGTAGTAATCTGAGCGGGGAAATAACCCCGGACTCTGATAACCTAGATTTAGAGTTTGTGCTGGTTGCGAGAGGCATGCAAACGCTCACATCTTATGCGGCTCCAGAGACATCCACTGTCAGCCTTTGCCGCTGCGCTATGACTACTAGAAGAGGTTAGCCATTCCCTCGGTTAGTGCGGGATTAGAATACAGAGCACTGCGGTTCAAGCGTTATTCGTGTCTTCGTTCAGCGCTGTTTTCCATGATGTAGAACGACCATCTACAAGGGTTACCGTTGCCTTGCTGCGGACCATGTAGCATGCAAAATTGTTTCTATCATTGGAACTATGCCGTCCAATAATTTGAGCGGGAAACAAACTCTGGTCCTTAATGTAGGTCTACAGACGCACAGTTAGAAGTTCGAGGAATTGAGTTTTGCTACCTGGAGTGGCAATGCAAACGCAGTGTTATTGGCTACCAACGTGCAGTAGGACGGAGCCTGAGTGCAGCAAATCTCGTCAGCCATACGGATTGAGCTTGCCAAGGAGGTCACAATTAATAAAACGACGTTAACCGCTTGTTCATTAAGGGGGGTGTGTCGCTCGCTTGGCACAAGCCTAAGTTGCTCGGACAAATAATGCCGCAGCTCATGCGGTTAGGGTTCGCGTTTCCGAGAGGATGTCCCCGCAAAGTGCAACATCGGGTAAGGGTTGACCCATCTGCATTGGTTCACATTCTTGCGTCTCTTCTTGAAGCATTTCCCGTAGCTACTAATAACTTCGAATTATTATGTGAAGAAGTCTAAATAAGCAAGTATATGACACAGATGGTTAAAACCATGACGACAAGAAATGGTCGATTGGCAAGATGTCTTACGATAGCGATTATTAAAATCAATACCGTACGGTTGCTTGACGCCTGAACCAAAATGCTTTGTGAAACACAACACCAGATTCGGTCGCTGCTCTGGTTCGAACCCCACCAGTTATTCCTAGTGTCTATCTACTTTGAATCCACAGCAGCTCATGAATATCCACTTTATGTCAGAATAGTAACCCTAAACCCTGAGCACGTAGCGTAGTAACAAATACAGATTCAGACACAGCAGGAAGGACACAAACAGATATCAAATAGGAGTAGGCTCTAAATAACTCTACAAGCGTCCGACAGCTGTAAGAACCATTGAGGGCTGAAATTCGTTCTCAAACCATTCCTGGTAAAAAAAATTCACAGGAGTGGCTCTAATCTCCTGTCGTTGGAGGAGGTGGCTAGGAATGCAATCTTCGAGCACAAGCTCACGTAAGTTCGGCGAGATATTATGGCCAACATATTCACCATCTTCGACAATTGTCCATAAGCATGTTAGTGCAACTGTTAAGTCGTCCGTATACGTCCAATCACTTACAAAAGACTGTGAAGGCTCCCGTATTCTCTCTGGCGCGCAACCCTCATATTGATTGCGGTAGATTTCAAGGATTACTCGGCGCACTCTTCCGAACCAAGTAGCATCGCCTCGTACCAACGGCCCGTAGGGATGTTGCATTAATTGGTCACGAAAGTCGTCCTCAGCCTCTTCTAGCATAGCATCGGCCTCCTCGTCTGATGCATAATAGTGTACATTGGGCGTCGTCCTATGACTCCCTTCAGAAATAGACATCGAGAGACCGAGACGGCAATCCAACGCACACACGGACCAAGAAATAGCTGCCCGCAGACTGTCATATGACTGGGAGACAACGACTTCAACCGCAATCATTAATGTCAGACGGTTCCCCTCGCGATATTGTAATGCACGTCCCAAGCTCTTGTGGTAAGCCCACGGCTGGTATTCTTGTGCCATGAAGAGTCTGAGTCTTGGCGGAGATGACGCGTGATTGCTGGGCCGAGTCCCGAATTAAGTTTAACTTCATCCGAGATACTCGACAGCAATGCACCTGCCATTCCCGAATGCAACGGAGTCGGTTGAGCCACCACAATGGCGACTCCCTTCGCGCTATCATAGAATAGCTGAGGATACCTGTGCCCTGCTGTTAGCAAGGCTTAGACACAATCGGAAAACGCATACCTGGCTTCTTCTATTTTAAGTATCTCATCGACTTGTTCGTACTCTTCCCTACTTGCCGGTACCTCTTGTCTAGTATCCGGGGACAGTGGCCGCCGAACTATTTCCAGGAGGTGTGACTGCACCTTTTGGTGGAGAAAGTTGTACAAATTCACCTTTCTCTGCTTAACTGGAATTATATCCAAGTCGACTTTCTCTTCGCCCTTGTCTGCCTGTTGCGGCAACTGGCATTTTGCACCAAGGTTAGCTGAGAATTCAGTTGCAGATCCGATGCTACTCCGGTTGTCGATCGCATCCATGTTCGATTAGCGAGGCACAGTGACGTCAGAATGGCAGAAATGATACACAGTGGTATTTAAAGTCCAGAGTCTTGTCAGTTCGATCAACGTGTGCTTGCATCAGAATTAGAATTAGTTAATGTGGCATGTTTAATTTCATCTGAACCCTGCATTCATTTTTTGAGCGCCGCACGGCTGAATCGTTCAGCGCGGTTGTTCCGTATGCAAATATCGCCTTTTTGGACTATTTTCTATTTTATTCCCTGTCAGATGCATTCCTCTAAGGATGGTTGGTATCAAGGTCGGGATGAGCCAGAAATGTGCCACCGCTCTTCAGCCATAACACGGACTTGTGAACCACGAGGGGTCCTTGTCAGTACTGTGTTGATGAGGGGTATTGTACTGGAAGCCTCTTTGTTCGCCGTCGACGGGACAAATCACGGAGCACAAATTGAGCTAGGACCTGAAGGTGTCAATAATCGTGCCAGTTCATTTTTTTGTCATCTCCTTCCTAAATTAGACACCCCAACCCTTACAAATTTGCTGTGAAAAATTCCGTTTGACATAATTTAGCACAAAAAGAATTTCTGGTGAATTTTAGAGTTTGGTTAACCGTCGCGTAAAATAGTGAAACGTAAACAGGGCGACTGCGAATTCATCTCCCCCTCATTTATAGATTCGCCAATTCTATTCAGTTTGACCATGCACGCCAATTATATCCTAGTTCGCAATCGTCAGCAATGGCTTCTTGCGCTTACAATGGCCGCGATTATTCCTAACGTGTTCAGCACTGTTCAGCACGAAGTTCAGCAAAAAGCTGAAACCCAACTAGTCAACTCAATCTCTCCAATACACGGTTCAATATTGACTTTAAACTCTTGAGTTCGTCAGCATCATCGCCATCTCTCTCCTCCAAATTGTCCATATGTCTATCATCTGGCGGAGGTGGAGTCGCGGAAATGGTATTGACAGCTCGCTCGAACATGTCAACCTAGACATGGAGACCGTTTCCGCGATCGCATACCCACGTCCGCCTCTGACTCCTCGCCGACTTCGGCCGCATCGGCCTGGGCATCAGCCGCCGTTCTCTTCCCCTGCATCATCCTCTCTCGCACACTATCCGTGGCTTCCCGGTCTTTAGCCGTGTCCATCTTCCTCTTGTCCTTACCAGAGCCGGCCTCCGCATTCACCGTATCAAAGCGGATCAGGAACGAGTCCGTCGCCTGCTTAAGATCGGTGTCGGCTTCGGCCGCACCGGACTTCTCTTGCTGTTCTTCCCGTCGTTTTGTCATCATGTTGATCACCAAATCGCGAACGGTGGGGGAATCCATATCTGCACACATTGGCCGCTATCAATATAACGAAACGGTAGATTTACCATAATCCTCATTGAAGAGGGTCGCGATCATTCATTAATTTGGTACAATGGAGGTGAGGAACTAAATATTACTTACAAGGCAGGGTTAGGGTCAAAGTCATTGATTTACCTGGTCATATTTTTGGATACCTGGTACGTCATTTTGATACAGTTTTTGACAAAAATATCCGGTACGTCAAAGTCATGCTTAAAGGATTATAAGGGTTATGCAGTAAATGTTATGCGTCGAGGACTATCACTTGTGTGATAAGGATGTGATAAGCACATCGGCGCGTGCTCTCTCAACGTTATGCGTTCTTTATATATTTATATGTTAGGCGATGATATTATTTCTTCTGTCCTTACGTTTATTATTTTGGTCTTTATAGCTCAATGCATAGGGGCCTTTCACAGTTCTGCTCAGCCTAGATCCCTGCAAGTGACAACCGTCTCCGCGGAGTCGAACTATGATCCAACATATGAATCACAATTCTCCGGGTCTTCCATTTACCCACGACACGAGCAATTCAACTAAATTAAAAAAAGCAACCATGCATTATCCGGTCGCACACAATCCACCGTCGGTCAAACAAGCCATCAAAGCCAGCGCCCTGATGATGCTGGTTGGGCTTACATCAGCCCTGGCACACCCGGTTGGTGGCGGCACGCCGACATCGCCGTGCCCCACGCCTACCACCACGACTGGCTATATTGCCTATTGCAATGGCACGATATTTTCGGATCCAAAATATCTATGTGGTGATAAGCGTCTGGGGCCGACGGACTTGCCAAGGGATTTTCCATTGGACACCCTGGTGGCCACTTATGATCGCTTGGGGGGTCTATGCCCCGGTCCATTTTTGCAAACCTACTACAACAGCAGTGGCAACGGCTCATGGATCTATCCTAAATGCGATGGATTTCAGCTCGACACGAGAAACCACACCATCAACGGTACGATCACTCTGTCTGTCGGTATAGTTCTCGATCGCTTCGGCGAGGAATACGGCTCCTTCGTCTCACCGGTGGGAGCCCCATACATGCAGCGTTCGTTGCCGCCTCAGAATCTGGACTGGCCCCAGGGTCTGCTTCCCTATCCGTATAACTACCACTTGTACCAGGTAATCAAGCCCTTTAATGTCAGTGCTGGGCCTATTGCCCCAGGGTTTGGCCAGCCAGGGCAAGGTGTCCAATACAATGTGGCACCAGCAAATATCTCGTTCTTGGTGGAACAGGAATTCTTGCGTTCCTACCGTGTTAGCTTCGATGAATTCCTGGCTGACACGAAGGCTAAGGCTGGGTTGGGCGGGGCAAGGTTGATGCTTCAGGTTCAAGGCAACGCGAGGCGAGGCAAGGCAAGAGAAGGCAGGACAAGGCAGGACCAAAACTAGGCAAGGTAGACAGGACAAGACTTGTATCGTAAACAATACACCAGAAGATTGTTGAATATTGTGGTCGTGGAATGCTGATAAATATTAGCTTACACAATAGATCGCCCCGATGCCTTTATAGTGCAGCACCGCCATGCATTGCTTGCCGGGTAAATTCATTTTTACTATGGCCTTGCCCCCCCTTCCCCCGGCTGCATGGCCCATGCGGCACATGTACGACTTACCCGGCATAACAATGCAGTTGTTGGTTACGATACCCTCACGGGGCACGCGCCTGGCGCCGTCGCAATACTGCGGGCGGGCGTGCGAAAGGACAACATGTGGATGAAATAATATCGGAAACAACGCCGTGAATGCCACGACCCAGCCCGGCGGCCCTACACAAAGCCCGCTGAGTCCGTGAGACGCGAGAAATGATTGGTCATTACAGACATTTGCCTAAATCTGTTGCCCAAGGGAATATAAATGGCCGTACGTCCATGCGAGACCGTCGCCGCCGAGTCCGTTGTCTACAACGGCGAATTCAAGGTTGAAAGATTAGCTGCCTTGACCATGCGCAATTGGGACGATCATGTGATTTTTTCCGGCGATAACCAAGCGTGGTGAAGTTAGTTATATCACGTACAGCCAGCAAATCAGCAAACCAATAACTTACCGCCAAAGCTGAATTGTCAGTCGCTACTCGACTGGCAACCGACGGTAATTGGTATCTAGTTAAATAACCTTTGGGTAGAATAGCGATCGTGGGTCAGGACTATGTCAAGTATTTGGAAGATAGAATAAGGGTAAGGAGATAACGCCTCTCACACTAGAAGAGATTGACGTGATGTACACTGGCGAGAAGACGGAAGATGAGATTGCAGGGAAAATGTTGCAAGATTTTTTTGCAGAGTATATTTCTCAGGGTCACACTCGTTGGTCGTTTGAGGCTTCGTTTGCGTGTCTTTTGCGATTTTGTCGTGTGTTTTCTCTGTGTGTTTTGCTCGGTAGTTGAGGCCGGGAGCCGGCTTAGGGCATACATAGTGTGGACGGATCCCCTGAGTGTAATTATAATAAGGTATTCTAAAAACAAGTGCATTAAGTTCAAAAGCTGAAGGTGTGGTTCTTGCATCGCATTTCATTATCTGTGGTGTGATAGATCGAGCCTTTGTTGTCTGATAGATTACAGGGGTGGAGAATAGGATCGTTAGGCACTGCGCGAGAAGTAGTAGCCTGTACATTTAGAGTAATTATACGCTATGCAAGCTGGGACATATTTTAGAAATATTAACCATGAGGATAGAGCACGGACTGCGGCGCATTTTAATATCCCTGCCCCCAGGAGGGTCCCCTACCAGTGATGAAAATATGCGAATTACAAATGAAACCCAATAAAAACTTTTGGGCTGAAACCGATAAGATTCGCAATGTGCGAATGCGAAAAACTGCGAGTAGGATTTAAGGTTGAATACGAATAACCAATATATTCGCATGATGTAGTCAGAAAGCCCGTTCTCTTTTGCCCTAGAGATTTTTCCATCGACACGCGCTTGAGCTATAGGGTCATTACTGTGAAAATTCGCTTCGAATCATCAATATATTTGGTTCACCCACAAGCAGTTAATTTACAGCTCCTGCCCCATTCACAACAATCATGAGTGCAGGCGGGCGGCCGCGGCTACGAATTGGCGATTGTCGGATGGGTTGTGGCTTCCAGCTGCTAGAAGTTGCAGCTTGTCACGAGGCGCGAAACAAACAGCGGGATCGCGCGGCCTTGTCAGCAGCCGATGCGTCGCAACGCTAGATCGCGTACGGAACCTATTTAGGTGAGAGTAACATGTATCAGCGTGTTTTGACGCGTGTTTACTAGAAATATCATACGGCGCTTAATCTTCAGCCGCACCGTCGCTAGTCAGCGCTGACAAGCTCTAGCTTGCAACTGATCAATCGCCGTTCACTCGGTAAGAGAGCCCGCAGCTGCCGAGCGGTGAATCAGGGGCCAAAGACACTCAGGGGCCAAAGACACTCAGGGGCCAAAGACACTCAGGAGCTCGCTCTTGACATGTCATCAGTTGCAATTGATTTGATGTGGTGGTCAAGTTAGCCATAGATTTGCCGAGTAGCAGTTTGAAAATATATAAAATTCATGTGGTAAGATCAATGTCCCACATAGTTTACGGCATCTTACAATTGTTTTGAGTAACGGAATCGGTCGAACTTTTCGGGCAGAATCCGTTTTGGGCCAGCCTCAAACAAAACAAACTGGAAGTGGGCTAGGGTTACACCAAGGCGAGGTTGCCCCCTCTGTCATAGGCTGGGCTCTCTTGTATTAGTTATACTATAATTATCGTTCCACGACTACTCCGTTCTCCCTCTATTGCCTGCGAGTACTTTGTAGATCGATATGCTACAAGAGCAACCAATCGCACTACCCCGACTTCGAGACTCGGTACGGCTAGTTGTGCCCAGACAGCCTTCGGAACCGCCAACCGATCTGGATTTAGCCAACGCGAGGGCATATTTTGCGTGTGTGCGGACTCTGAGAGAAGGTAGTGGGGCTGATCGGATGAGCACGCAATTTCACAAGGCTAACTTTGATGATAGATGGTGCGCTGGATGATGATCTACGTCTGTCTCAACTAGAAGAAGCTGATTCTCTCCGTTATTTAAATGACGTGAGGGAAAGAATAAGAATTACGCGTATGCTTCCGTGGATTTCAATAAGGGCTGCCTACGGCTATTAACTATTCATCAGGCGGGGATCCGGTACAAGAGATCCTTCGACGAATGGAACAGCGGTTGGACCGAATGGAACAGCGGTTCGATCGGCGCTTGGACAGCATCGAGGTTCGTTTAGAAGGCATGGTACGGGGACAGAATTTAAGTTTGATGGGAGTACACCTGGTAGGTGTTCATCTGAAAGGTTGAAGTCTGTTTCCTTCGATGGGGGTACATTTGCATTAGAATGCCAATAGGACCACGGACGGTGTACGTATGCCATTTTACGTTATCCCTTTCCGTGACGAATCTCTACCGACACAGCCGCCGGTAAGTATACAAGAACAATTCATAAACATCGTATTAGTCTCATCAGCATTTAGCACAATTTGCCAGCTCTCTCCAATATTCATATAATTGAGAACCTGAACGCTGAGCAGTTAAGGGAATACTGTACTGGGTACGGATATCCCGCTGGCAATCCGGCTCAAATGAGAGCCAGAATTAAAACAGCAATCGGGAGAGATTAAGGATATATGTGTATTGCTAAGAATAAAGATTATTTGCTAACTTTAACATTAAACTCGATAATATTCGTGATGTGTCGCTAGCGCAAAGATGAGCTAAACAATTGCAGGATGCATAAATTAGGTAACTTAGTGTACGACGCTTCCAATTTCAGCCTAGTTATGTAAGTTGCGTCGGCGCAAAACTGCGAATAATTACGAATCGAATACGAATAAGACCTCCCAAACTAATAGTCGGAATATGAGTTGCGCCAAAAAAAAGTCAAATACGAATAAGTTAAGCAAAATCTTTATTCGTGTGCGGCCTTAGAAAATTTGTCCCAACTCAAAGAGCTCAGACTGTACTATACCGATTTACTAAATTAACGGCAAAAGACCATGGAAACATATTTAAATCCATCTTTCAGAACAGAGGCACTTATATGTCCAGAATCAATCGTGCATGAGCAAAATTGATTGAACAAACAGGATCATTGTCACCGGCTAGCACAAGAACCTACAAAGTGGTCTGAGTTGAATAATTCCGAAGCATGCCGATACCCAGCGAACAGCTACAGCATTGAAATCTTTCTATGAAAGACAATATATCTTGAAGTCAGCTGTGGTTGCGCAAATAACAAGATGTTTACGAACCGGTCACGGAATATTTCCCCAACTGGAGACGTCGTCAGAGTGAGGAACCTTACTTTTGATGATTATCAGAGAGAGGATGTTGAAAGCCTATCAGATCCCTCGGTCCCACGCCCAAGGAGATATGGGATCGATTGATGAAACTCTACGACCAGAGTACAGCAAAATTGAGGATGCAGCTCAAATGAGAGCTTGCCAGCCTCAAGTATACGGATTTCAAGGACGCGAACGAGTTCGTGCTCAAGTTGAATATGGCAGCATCGGTGTTCAGCTCAGGTAAAGAACTCAGCACCGCTTGGCTCATTGACAGTGGTGCATCAACGCACATCTGCTGTCGAGCAGACCTGTTCGAGGATCTCGACACAACCAGAAAATCTCCTCTCGACAGATTGTGTGGAGGCGTTCGAGCCGAAGGAGTGGGAACCGTGATGAACCCTTAAAAGGTTGCCTCACGACCTACCACAAAGGAATGGATGACGTCCTTGCGTAGATGCCCGAGGAAGGATCGTAGTGGCTAAATAGGAACGAGCCAGATTGGGCTGATAGCGACTTTCCTGGAAAGCGCTTCGGCCATCGAACTTCCACCATTGCTGAGGGCTTCATCCATTAGCTTGACGATTATAGTATAGCGCAAAGTTAAATTCAGCATCAAATGATCAAAACATTTATTATGGAGATTCATGGGGCAACTACCAACCGTTCCTCTTTGGGACTGGCGTAAGTAGATGTTGGTACCCAGAAGTCGCTTCCTGTATGGTGCCTCCAGCTTAGTCCCGACAAAAGTACTAGACAATTCGCAAGCCTAAATACCACAACCACGACCCCTTCAAATAAAAAATAAAATTAATCACCTTGTTTATTAATCACTTCTTTATACTGAATAGGAACTTTTTTTAATTTAGATTGAAAATTGCAGAAAACATCGCAGATACTAGTTTGAGCGGTACGTAGACTCTTAACTATGGAAGAGTGTAAGTCTGACTTATGGCGGGAGTGGTGCTACGGTTTAGGGTTATGTAACGTTTAAGCTAAAATACGCTATACCCGATTAAGTATTACCATTACCATATTAGGAATAGTACGTCTCGTGTTATTTGTAGTCTTCCCCTTTCGTCAGCCGATAAAAATTTGCCAACAGTATGATACATCCTACTAAAACGTGCAAACATAAACCCAATTGGCTGCTTCTCAACTTTTTGTCGGAAATATGCCAAGACAATCAAAGCGCTCTGGAGCAAATCAACAAAATTTCACTGTGAATGCAACTTCATAGAACGCATATGGGGAAACGCTAAGCGTCAAGCCAGAGCGGACTGTGATTATTCGTACGCGCAGCTGAAAGTCAGGGTCCCACGAATTCTCGATTCAATCCCTGTTACGCGAGTGCGGAAATTTGCGAGAGCAGCTTGGCGGCATATCGATGCGTACAACTATGGCCTTGATGGAAGGACAGCGATTTTCGCGGCCAAAAAATATGTCTCATCGCCGGTTGCCGCAAACTCTAGATTGTTAGATTGCTATGTTTCTTGAATATCACTGCCGATTGCGACAACCTCTGGTTTATTAGACTGGCATGTGCTATAGTGACTAATTTGTTATAGGCTTGTAGTTGTAATTTACTCCTGCATAAAGAAAGCGATGCTCACATATACGCCGTCGGCACCAATATTACTTGCAAAATAGTAAGGGTTAGGGTCAGTTCGAAATTTATGCCGGCAGGGTTAGGGTTGTTGGGATTAAGCTGGAGGCACCATACTCCATCAACGAAACCCTAGTCTGGGGTTTCTACCTTGGTCTCGCAAGGTCTCAATAAATTTTGCCGTTGAGTGCCCTTTTCTTTGAGTGTAAGGGTAGGTGCAATAATATACGTTCCTGCCCAACAAAGAGAGACCATATGTGGTGCTTAGTACCGATGTAATTGTGGTCAGAGATGCGGAAGAGTGCTGAACGAGGTCGAACATGGTCTCCCGGGCCTCAGCTGTCACGGGTCGATTCTCAGGATAAGCCGGGGAATTATACCTTCGAGATGGCGTCCCTGATGTCAAGTTGAGTAAGGATCCATGAGTCGTTGAGCTGCCTTTTGAAGCGGACCCTCCGGCCAAGGACAGTCACAGAGCATGCTGATTGCCTCTTTATAACGCGTGAGGCCATTTGCACTCGTACTTCCCTTGGTCATTGGTATTCTTACGAGGTCGAGGTACAATTGTCGACTCGGGAATACGAATATCTACTTACGGTAGTCCCAAAGAAGAATGGTTGGTAGTTGCCCCATGAATCTCCTTTATTATTGAGGAGAAATCGAATGTAAGGTTTAGTGAGAAAGGTAAATAATTGGATCGGTGAATACTGCTCCTACTGGCATTTCTGATATTTTGAAACATTTTCAGTGCCATTTTTGATATTTGCCCTTCTTTCATATCTATGCTCACGGCTGGCAATATATAAGTTCCACTGGCCTCTGCAAGTCGTCCCATCCACAAAGTTTCAGTACTGCCGTCGAACAGGCGAACAGGCGAACTAAGGCGAGCACCCTGAGTTGGGACATGCCAATAGTAAGTGGAGGCAATTCTAAGATAAGAAACAAACGTACATGAGATAACGGAAACGACAATTTTAACGCGATATATATAGCACAATACGAATACATTTTTGCAATTTTTTTGACTTACGACAATATAACTTAAGGCGATAGTTGGAACAGTGTCACAAGAATTACTGGGTCTACTTTGATTAATTTGACTTGAACAATCTATTCCGCTACTACATCTTCAATATTATCAGCAAATTTAAAACAAATTTATTGAAATCTCTTCAAAGCTTGGTATGTCATCTCATTCCCTCCAAAGCTTGGTATGTTATCTCGTAAAAACTAACTGGACTTCTCCCATTCACAATCCTCGCCCATTAGTCCCACCAAATACCTATTGCAAAGTGACGGGCCGCTTGACATAACCTGCAACGGCAGGAGTTGTACTAGCAACCTTAAACTCCCAATTGTACTCAGGAGTTACACATGATCCGAAATCAACAACCAATTTTCCTCCTCCTACTAATTTAAATTTTTCGCTGTCTAGTTTCTCACTTCCAGAGAAATGATAAGCAGTATCGTCGTACTTCACAAATGCCACATTCTCTTTTTTTGCCTCCCTGTTATGATAGAGGTATATCAACGCATCGCCCTTTGACCCATCCGTGAGAGCCACCTCAATTGAATTGAACTCACTATACCCTAGCTCACTCATTGTATAATATGGCATCTGATATTGGTTGTACCTTTCCTCTAACCAAAACACGGATTCACCAGGAGATTTTTTGGGGTGGCCCTTAAATAAGCACAGCGTGGTGCTACTGACGTATTCATCAGCTGCAGCCAGATAGGCGAGCGCCAATAAAACGAAAATGGCTCGAAATATGTAAGACATTTCTAAATTCCGTTATTAGTTGCCAGTTACCGATTATATTTAGACGGATAACTCACGTTACAATCAGGCCCAATACTGAATCTGTCGCAGGAGAATGAGTAACTGTCGTTTGAGTATTACTCTGCGTTTGACGAATTTGCTCATCATTTACGGTGGGGAATTGCCTGTAATATATATTGGAGCGAGGATCGCGTATATGCAGAGATTAACTTCGTACTACCTAGATCGGCGACTGGGTATGGAGTCTTTGCCTTTTCCAGCACTCAACAGACACGAAGATCCGTAATAGTGGACCGTTCACACATGCAAAGTATTCTAGCCACAGCCAAACTTGACAGCTCGGAGCTCAGAGGGCAACCACTTACATGGCTTATCTTAATCACCTGTAGTGGATAACATCAGACGGGCCGCATGATCTGAACTGATTTACGATGAAGCGGCTGGCTGCTGCAGCCTGCTGCACCAAATTGTGATGTATCGCTCAGTACGTTTTCTTCCTACCGATGCTGATGTCACTTAGGTACTCTTTTTCTGACTTGACAGCGAACAGCGTCAATTTCGGAAAGCTACCTGCCAGTTTCTGACATTATAAGCATTAAACTCAATGCGTCGCCGTGTTGCCGCAGCTTGCGTAGCATCAACCACAATGCCATATAGGTTCCTAGATTTACAACTTTATTCAGAGCATTCTAAAATACTTAATTTAGAAAAGCTCTTACAGTAATGAATAATCGTTGCCAATTTGTTGTTCCGGAGTCATCTGGAGTAGAATCGAGAATATGATAACTGGAGACCAGAGAAAGGGCTGTCTACATGATTGGTACCAGGAGGATGGAAACCTTGTGCTAATTTTGATGCCATAGTTATAATAGCGCACATAGTTATTTCGGGACATCTAACCCAGGCGAACGGCGTCGTAGAAATGGGAACCATTGCGCAAATAGTTCTTTCGGGACATCTAACCCAGGCGAACGGCGTCGTAAAGATGGGCCAATCATATTGCAATATAGCTGACTCTCCAAAGTAACTTCCCGCTACACAAGATTAGACAGTCTCATATCCAGTATGTCAAGTATCCAATCTTGATCTGTTTACAGCAATTTTCTAAAGTTGGATGCCAAATTTCCGTCTGCTGGTTTCATTGAAGTGAAGCTGGAGCCGTGTAAGATGGCCGGTTTGCACACAAACATCGCTCCATAAGCTTTTCGTTTCGGATCATATCTTGCAACACCAGTTTTAACTCTGGTTCGCGCTGTTGCTGCATTGCTATTTGTGCCATTGCCAGGGATTGAGGCATTTTATACGGTCTATATTCTGACCGTACTCTAGTAATGCAGCACTCGAGATCTGTCTGCCTGAAAGGCTGCGTCGTGAATACTTAGTCATCGGCGTCGTGTGATTTTGTGAGCATACGGCATCGGATAATAAGCTTTTTCTCGCTTTTCACCCGCACTCTCCCGAATTGCATTTAGGTTCCAAGATGAGACATGCTTAGATGCCAAGATTTTAAAGTTGGTACTTTTGTTCATATGCCTGGCTGGCTGCATCAAGTCGGATAGACTCAAATTGGCATACAAGTGAGCATATAATCTAACAACTGTGAAATGTTCTAGTTGCAATGAATGAAACTAAGCAATGCATTTGCCAAAGTGACAAAGCCCGACCGTCATAATAGCTCGGCTGCCTGAAGCTATTAAGCTTGAAGAACCCTATTATATAGGGCTTGATTACCAATCATCACATCATCATGAAATGTTAAATATACTAATGAAAATAGCGTGAAGACATACAATTGTAACACGGCTTGGGGCTACCGCCGTTGCCGATTCGTCCTATAAGAGCTGCTGTGTGAGGAAGCCTCGAGAGTCTTTCTCTGGTAGCATCTATGGTACAAGTTGTTGGGGAAATTTAATGTAGCAAGGAGGTCACCAAGCAGTCTTCAGAGGCAAAAGCTAAGCAATTATGAGTCACAAATCCACCGGTCACAATTTTGTGTTGCACAGTGCTGCTAAAGCTATTCAAATGTATTTACACGAAAAACGATTTAGCAGAGGGGTTGTATTAGTACGGCTGTGAATTGAGTTTGGCGGCAGCGTTGGCTGCCAACTTCATCCCACTCTTGCAGACGCATTGCGCAACCCTGAGGCCATTTTTTGGGTTCCTGACGATCAATCAAGTTCCCTAAAAATTAAGGTTCTCGACTATATCAGTGGCTATGGACTCGGAAAACAAACCGCGACGATTTAATGGTGTAAGGTGAGTGACACTACTGCTATCATGCTCGCTATCGTGAAGGATTACTTTGATTACCGTCAAGTATTTTAAGGTTAGTTGGTGACATCTGAGTGATAGAGCCCCTCTAGCCCAAGAAATGAACTGTCGCCCGTGTTCCCGGCGACGTTCCAATTCTTAGTAATGCCGCAACGCACATCGGCTGTAGCTCTGCAGAGCAGGAGAGTCCTTTTTAGGAGTTCAAATGATAACCTTCTATTTACGGCTTGCATCTCGCACACTGTTACCGTTGGGATGGATGCAACGTAATACAAAATAGATCCAGGGCGATGGTATTCTCGACCGCCGACCGTTGAGCCAAGGCTGTTACAAGAATCGATACCTTCCTGGTCTTAGATCGCATCGCTTTCCCGAGCTTCCGTGACTACTGTCCATCTGCCGAGAACCTGGACGACGTGGCGACCGACCGTAAATCACATTTTCCATTCCTGCCGTGCGGCAAACGTCATTCAAATAACTTAGCACAACTCCTGAAGTTAGCGTCGAGATGGGCAAAACATACTTTTCTGAAGCTTGCCTCTGTAGTGAGGACCGGCGCAGCATACTTAAAATTGCGGCATCGATTGCGATTAGGGCAACAACTTTAAATCCGAGCGCCAATTTGTTACGCGCGCGTCGTCAGTTTATGTTGCTCGAGCTGACAATTTAGACAAATTTACACATTCTCGCTTTTTAGGAACTTGAAAGTGTAATTGCGCGTGAAAATTAGCTAGAAAAGGAAACATGAATTGTATATATTGTGACGATAACTACTTAAGATGAATAGCTGCTCGATTCCTCGCATGCCGCAGATTTTAATGGGGATAGGGTTAGCAGTGGTAAGTGCTGCTCCAATCATGGCTGCACAGATAGTCTACCAGAGATTCGGATGTATGTTTACCGATGCGATGGGATATTGCAAGTGCTGGTCTGATCCGCGGCAGTGGTCTGATCCGGGGCCAAGCTCAGTCTCTCAATGGTATGGCCTGTCCGCAGCTACGATGCTCAATTCGCAACCTGGAGTGTGTTCCATTTATTTTTGGTTTGGATCGAGTCGCTACTGCGCAAGACTCTGAACCTGTATAACCAGATATTGTATGGCCATACAATGGGAGCATTCCAATGCATTTTAACTTGGGCGATATTTTGCGAGACTTCAGTGCTATCCAATGCTTGCCAATCAGGTGGATTCTGATTCGGTCATGCACATACTATCACCTAATTTGAAGAAACAAAAATACAGATTATACATATTGTACAGATATTTGTAGAAATACGTAATAGTTTTTATATAATTTTTTTTCGCAATTTGTATGATTTGTTTGGAGTGAATTGCTAGATCACGATCAAGATCAACCTGAGATCGAAGCCAACTGAGGAGATTGAAACGGTCTACACCTACTATTTTACTACTAACTCCTCTGAGGAGGAACTGCAATCAGTCAAAAGACATTTTTTTCACCCATAGTTAACGCGCCTTCACATTATTAGGACATTACTGGGTGCATTCCCGCAGGGTTTTCCCTGCGACCAGACAGCCAAATGAATTAACCTGGGTCGTTACGTAAGCAGCCAGATTTTAGTCAGACATTAGTTTCCTTCGTCTGGCAAGTGGACACCCCCTCTGCTCTGCCCACCCGCAAACCTGCAACTGGAAACCGGCCAACTTAAATTTGACTAGCACAAGTCATGTGATACGCGTTTTTGAAGACTTTACCCACGCAGAGAGACGCGTAAACAAACCATCATTTGCTCATTCATCGCATTTCTACGGTTTATTTAATGCGACCCCCATTGCTTCCCATACTCAACACTTTCTCAATTTTTTGATTCCCGTTGTTGACTTCATTTAAAGTTGAGAATAAACGGTGTCTAGAGCAGAAAAGTGGCCATATGCTTAACATCTCCCACAATAGATTTGTTCAAATCCACGCCTGTTCCATGAAGTTTAACCTCTCGTCGTGGCTCGGGGACGTAACCATCAAATCTCTCTTGGCCTGTTACGACCATCAGAATTTTCTCTACGGTATCGCTATCCGGCACTTTGGAGCCTCTCCAAGCAACATGACCGTCCGCACGTACGAGCACATGATTTTGGCCAAATCGTGTGCGCATGATCTTCGTCTTCAAGTACGACAATTTTTAGTGGCATTTTCCGTGCAGCAGCTGCATTTGCAAATACTTCAAGGTTCGCCACTGCCCGACCTTCGGGGGCTGTTGCAAAGGAGATTAAGGTCCACTCTTTCCCAAACGTATCGAAAATACTAGTCCGTCCATCCTTCAGAAACACGTGCGGCGCACGGGCTCCGGGATAGTTAAAGTATACTGGTTTAAATCCCATTGTGGTTCTGGCGTCGCATCTAGGTCCTGGAAAATGACAGCCGATTTGTACCTCGAATCAAGTTCGATTCCCCTATCCAGACACTCTGAGCCTGACGCGTCGAGGAAATCAGCGATCTTTTTGCGGAATTCTTCGCCTTCCTGCGTCTCAGCCATTAGCAGCTCCGGACCTTTCTCAGCGTACCACTGATATCGCGGGACGTGTTCCATCACGTGACGATTGCATCGTTCGAGACGGCGGATCATTATGGGTCGCTGCTCTGCTTCATATGATTCAAGAAGGTGAGGTCCGCCATATCCATTGATCATGGCAGCGAGACGCCAGGAAACAGCCAATGCGTCTTCCAGTCCACTATTCATACCGTAACCGCCATGAGGCGGGTTACGATGGCCTAAACTTGCATTAGAATTGCCTTCACATGGAGACATAGATATTGGCACTCACACGAGTCTCCTGCCAAAGCAACCCGACCGCCTCCAGAGAGATAGCGATCTGCTACGCAAAATTCAGACGCCACTTGCTGCAAACGATAATTCCATGTATCACGAAGCGATAAGGCTCGCCGGCGCCTCCGAAGCATTAATACACCCATTCATAAGGGTCTATCTGCATCGAGATCGTCAAGCGCCATGTGCGCAGTAAAGATTTTGTCTTCGTCTTGATCAACGATGAATCTGCCAAATGGAGGTGCCAAGTGCCAGAACCGACCAAACGGACGCGTCTGCGCTAATTCCTTTGACCGAAAATGGACGCGATACAACAATCCTGGTCTGTAGAGTCATGTCAGATATATGTAGCTCGATTACGGGACAGGGACATACAGAGCGCCTCCAAGCATTTTAATGCCCGCCATGGCACGGACGAGACTTCCCCCGCCATCTGCACCAACCAGATATTTGCCGCGCACGGTGTGTTTCTGACCATTTATATCAACGAAAGTGGATTCCACGCCATTTTGATCCTCTGTGTGGAAAAGGTATTTCCACCCGAAATGACTATCGATGGATGGTTGTGCAACGCATTTCAGCTTCATCCATGCCTCCAGCACCACCTGTGAGCACCGTTGAGCTGGCTCAGCAGGCTGAGTACCATCGTCTACGTTCGCAATCGTCGCTCGCCATTCATCTATTGACGGCAGTCGCTAAAATTTATATTGGTTATTCCGCCCGTGAATCCGCTGTACCGAATCAAACTTACCCAAGTTGATAACAACTGTCCTTTTGGGCCACAGGATGTGTAAAACAAAGTATCACATCGATATTTTCCGTCTACCGCGCCATTCTGTTGGCGCAGCTCATCCGCGATGCCTATCATTCTAAGGATCTCCATTGACCTGCAATTTGTCAAATTCATCTTGGGCCATTTTGTTGTTTCTTGATTTTGCTCTGCGAGCAGACAGGGAATGTCAAGCCGTGCCAACTCATAGGCTGTCAACATGCCAACAGGTCCTGCACCAACGACGACAATCGGAGTCTCGTGCAGAACAGTGTCTTGGGGTGAAAAAATTGATAGCGCTATAGAGTAAGGCACAGTGAAAGGTAAGTACGACTAGAACTTATTTGAAAGGGGTTGTTGGATATCCGTAGTCTAATTTCTTAATCAACTATCGTATCCAAGGTAATTATGATCTCTATATATGCACATGAATACTGTGTAAACGTATGATTTGTGTCTAATCTTCAACAAGAAGTGATTCTTCACATGAGGTTATTCTCAAGTCTCTCATGTGAAGATAGTCTACTCAACTTAGGTAAAATTCCTCAGACTATTCTTCTTTTAGGAGGATCAGCTCATATTCATACGTAATTGTGAGACAATCTCATAAGAAAATTGCTCATGTGTCGTACGACAACCCTTGATGAAGTAACGTGAGCAGGACTATAAACGTCAAGTTTCTCGTTGAGTACGGGCTATTATCCTTAGTAACGATAACCTTTGATCGTACCTGAGTGACGTGTGCATAAGCAATATTTAGCCTTGGTGGCTGAGCTCATAAGACCACTTCCGCACTTCGCACTCTTACTATCAACTCTCATGACGTGTTCTTCTTTTTTAGTATTACTCAATATACCTTAGCATGAACTTTATAGCTTACACATTTTACCTAGCTTATTCTGAAGTTATAGTTGCTTTTTCAACATTGGGGAGTCGTGATTGAACTCATCCCAAATAATACCGGTAACAGTCCTTCAAAGCTCGCGACTGGGTTTGCACGTAGATGAACATCTTGAATGCGGGCAGAGCTAGTATTAATGCCACGACTTCTGCTGTGGCCGAAGTATTGTTGCGGCTGACGTCGTCAAGGACAACGTTATTGATAGAGTAGTGCGATTATGAGCAAGATGATATTTGGTACATCTCGGAGAATATCGCCGACATCAGACAAGCCGTATCTGACAGCGATGGTTTCCGCAACGACGCCAACTAGCACTTGTAAGCTACTACTCCGAGCAGGAGGTAAGAGTTGCGGCTCCGTAAATGGATGACGCTGCATTAACCGTATTTCCCCGCCCCTGGTCAGCGGCTGAGTAAGTTTAAATGCGATTTGGCCACGTGCCAAGTGAAAACTCTAAATCAATAGGGAGTTTCACGTGCGGTCAAACCGTCGAGAGTTCAAATCAAGCCCCAACCCTATCAAAACCTACTTAACCTTCGACATTTTCGTTGAACGCCCTCGATTCGCGCTGAGGCAACGTTGATGTCAACTCCTAGCAATTAAACACCTAACCCAAGCCTGACATCCAAGGTCCTGCGCGCCCAATTTGACGAGTTATAATTCTCTTTTCTCAGGTCCTAACTATCGCCAAATCGTGAGCGCGACATGGCCAGCAATGCCAACACTGATACCAACGTTCCCCAAGTCCATTCCAGTCTTACTCAGGCATATTCTTATATCTCAGGCGCGTTACAAACTGTGAACAAGCATTCGTCAATACAGTGAAGTCCATGCGCGAGTTTCTAAGACAGACGCGATAGCCTCCAGAGTTGAAATTCAGAGTTGCCGGTTGCGCCGAGTTCGTGTATCTGCTCGGGCGGCTGTATTCCCGAAACCTGTACAAGACACGAGCGTCGCGCAGTCGTCGGAATGCCAGCCAAAGCTGATCCCCAAGCTGACGGCGAGCTACAAGGACTGGACTGTTTCATGAGATAACTTTGCATATGTTGCTTTTTCGATCTTGAACCACATGGTCAGCGCTGTCAGAGCAGAAATTTTCAAGGTTTTTCATTAGATGGGATAGACCAAAGTCCATCTTGGTGAGCCCTCCTCTCCGTCTAACTCCAATACTCACGTCTCCGGCTCTCCTCCCATAGTGCATGCGAGATGGCGCGACGATGAACACTTAAGTTTGGGCGTCCATCCGCTAGAAGTATTTTGCGTGGCGAGGCGCAGGCGGCTGAATATTCGCGCTTTGGAGAGCTTCGACGACACACTCTCTGATATCACCCAGGGCTGAAACGAGCCTTTCAATATACTTCCTGCTCAGTGGTCGATTTTCCCTTGGTGTGCCGAATCATTCGTCTTACTCTATATTCCAGATCCCCAAGTTCTCGCCTCAGCTTTGGATAATGGGCCCAAAAATATCATCACCTATGAGCGATTTGTTGATAAGGCAATCCAGATCGGGTAATGTTATCTCTGTCTGTGATCTTTTATTTCTCTGTCATCCTTCTTATTACTCCGATTCAGATCTACCGAAACCAAAGGCCAAGCAAATGCCGAAAAACCCACCGCATAGCATAGACGAGAAGCGTGCGAATAATGTTAGATCCGAGAAAACATTTGTCCGAAGAGCCCGACGTTAGCGGCTAGCAAGATAGTAGTAGTTCACAGTTCTGCCGGACAATGAAGGTGAACGTTACCATGTCAGCCACTATATAAGCTTCAGCACACTTGATCGATAAAAGTAATCGCTCCTAAGGCTAGTATCATATCTTTGGTATAGGCAGTAGCGTCACTTGCTTGAATGATCGTAGGGCCAAGAGCGAACGCTAGGTTGGTGAACAGCACCCAGAGCAATGGATTAAGAAAATCAGCCGGCTTGGAATATGTCTGTGAAGGCAAAAAAGCAGACGAACCAGGTGCAGGTGCGGTGAGGAAATTGGCCATTGTTTTGGAGGAGACGAATGGGGGTCGCGACGCGAGAGTAAAGATATCGCAAATTTGCTCAAGGCAGATTGAGCGTGTTAAATACCACATGCGAATTCGACCCAACTAGCCACTCGGGCTCGCCGAATCAGGGTCACGTGCTGTGATCCTTTGTTGGAGCATTAAAAAATTTCTGAGGGTGATACAACTTTGCCATTTAGACTGACTGCCGTATACCGGCTTGGAGAACTGAGGAACGTTATATTATCGGCACGCTAAATGGGAAACGTCGCGGGACGGACCAATATTATGATGCAAGTCTGACCGGAAGACCAGAGCAAGAGGTCCGGTCCGGTCCGGTCTTAGGGTTTTACCGGTGTCACGTTCTGCATTGAGTGATACTTATTCTTGCCCCGGCAACCATTCCCATCGCTCGACACGACTCACTTCAGCCGCAATTTTTCCCCAGCCTTCGGCGCAATTGGAACCGAGTACGGTATCCTCGCCATCGACCAATTAATCCAAGTTTCAGTGTTGAACCATAATAATGCGTTTTGCGCGAGGGAAATCGGCCAAACCGGGGGCTATGGCCTTTGCTCGTAGAAGTTATTTAACTGGTTGTAATTCTAATAGCAGTGAATTTTGCTCTCTCTTAATTATTACATTTGTACAGGCGATACCGGGTCAACTTATTTCCGCGGCATTACCGCCCGGACCAAGTTACCCTCCGTCTATAAAATCTACGATCGTAAGCTCTTCCTTTCTATTTTCCTTTCCACATAACTTATAATTGTCTGATCAGGTGCCTAAGACAATCGCACGTTGACACAAATAACTCACCGACGCCTAGACATTTGGTAGTACCCATGGAGAGATCAGAAAAGTCGAAAGTCATACTTGTCCCATGGGATCCAAATTCCAGCGAACACAGGCAGCGGCTGTATGAGCAACGAGTTGCTTGTGGTTGGAAGGAGGATATGATCGGAAAATGGCAAGGGTTGCAACGAGAAGGGAAGTCCAAGATCCAATGGGTAGTATGTTATTCCATCCTTATTATTTTTAAACTCTTTTATTCGCTCTAGTACAATGGCAATTGTGTGCTGTCAATGTGCCGTTTTTATTTAGTTATCTGCCGCGGAGGCTGATCAGTCATATAGGTTCTGTCCGACGATGATCCAGCAAGAGATAGCAAGCTAGCCCACCATATCATGCAGTTTCCTGCAGAGAAGGACTCCATCTTAGACTCTGCCACATCATTTGGAGGAATGCCGCGCCTGCTTCCAGATTCGCCGTACTCTTTCATTCCCGTTGGTCATATATCCTTGGATTCTGAGAATCCTGATCCAAGTCTTGCCGATCCATCACAAGGTCTTTACTGCATAAGTACATTCTACATCTCGAGGGCGCTACAATGTTGTGGTCTTGGTCGAGCTGCAATGGACGCTGTGGAGAGAATGGCTATCGAAGAGCCTGTGTGTGCGAAAACGCTTGCGCTCGACACACAAGCTAGAGAATATTATCTTGACGTGGGACACTGGAAAGCATTTGGAATTCCTCTACCCAAAGTATGTGAATGAGCACTCTTACACTTGGTCAGGTTATTTTGCTGACATTCATCAAGGTGTCCAACCAAGACTGGTATGAGCGACGAGGATACAAGGTCTATAAACGCATAGAGAATAATTACCAACTGACGGACCCGACGGGTAAGGTATGGCAGATCCCAACAGTATTTATGAAGAAGAGTATGGCGCGACAGAATGTATATCTGTGACAGTTCGACAACTTAAGATGTATGGTAGAAGTGATACTGCGTTCCGACGACGACGAAGCTACCAGGGGCGGAACAGCCCAAAATCTACTAGGAAGCACAAACGTGCTTGATCAAGTACCTCATACCACCACCCGGATGCATTATGTGATTTAGGTCATCGCCAACTACTGAAACTGTCCAATTTTCACGCCAAACCCCCCATCCGGAATCTCGTACAAGGATGCCACTCTACCGTAATCCACTCCCACCGAGTACACATTGTTCCCCCCACCACTTCAAATTCGTTTTCGTGTACTGTAACGTCAAGAAGATAAATATTCCGCCAAAGGCAGCGCCTGCCGACAATCCCGCAGTTAGGAGGTAGTTATACTTAGCCCACCAGCCTAGATATCGTCGCTTGATATGCCACATGAATGCGTACCCAGCATACAGGCCGGGAGTGTAGTATGAGATGTTGTATGTCGATCCCCATCTGCTGATACCATTAAGGAAGAGGACGGGGTGAGCGTATTTTAACTGGCGGGGAAAGTACACACGCGCAAGCCAACAGGGGAACGCGGCAAGGAAGCCGATGAGGAAGCAATATTTGAGTGCGGGGTACAGCAAATTGAACATGCGTTCAGGCCCGACAAGTCCGAACATGATCGTGTCCGCGTAGAGTGACCTTAGGAACGTGCAAACAAATCTATCTGATTGCGTCACGCTGCACACATTCGTAACTGAGGAGATGAGGAACTCGAATGTTTGGATCGCGGTCGCCAGCATCTGTGCACGGAGCAGAGCGCGCGGTGGTAGCTTGGCGTAGTGACCCATCTTGTGATGTAATCCTCGGCTTGTTCATCGATATTGTAGCCGTAGACACGACACATCATATTCGCGATAGCATTTCCGGGAAGCATATACCCGGTAATGATGACTGCAAAGTTACTCATCATGAGTTGGTAACCTGTTACGGCGTAGATCAAGGCGCTAGGTACCACCATTGCGATGCTGAGCAAAATAGTTACGACAATGGCCCAGACAGGGTTTGCGTGGGATAGACAGTGACTGCGACCAGGCCGAAAACGAGAGAGATTACAAATACGATGGCGTACCACCAGTCCGGGACTTCAGGATACTTCGCCATAAGCCTCGAGATGGGATCGTCAAAACTCGTCAGATTGGACTGTTTGGGGTGCCGGATCGACAGCCAGAGGGGCTTCGCTACTTGCCAGATAAGCCTGAGCCGACGTTCAGTTAAAACAATGTACGTGAAGCATAGGCTGTAGATTGCGAAACCGGGACCAGTAGAAAGCAGATTGCCAATAGATATATATGGCGGAGAGTAGTTCAGATAACCATCCAAGTTGATCACATTGTCGTTGAGGACACGCGAAACATTGTATTCCTGACACATCCTGACACATATTATCGAACACATCTTTGGAATTGATGGGGAGATAGGCGGTCCATTTATAGTTTGTCCAGTACATAATGATTAGGAGAAAAGCGCTGAATAACATTCCAAGATACCTATTCAACAGAGAGAAGAATGGCACGACAAGAGGGGAGGAATAGTTGATGACTGCCCAGTCGAACGTGGTGATTGTGTTAAAACCAAGCCCTAGAAACGATCCGGTGATAATAGCCAGGTTTTTGTTGTCGGGCGCAATCCATGTCATCCAGCTGATCGCTTTGAAATTCTACTATTGGATGAGGCTACTTCAGCTCTTGACAATGAGTCTGAAAAAATTGTTCCGGCTGCACTTGATTATGCGGCCAGGGGAAGGACAACAATCGCCATCGCACACTGTCTAAACCATGCAGAAGGCTGATATTATTTTTGTTTTCGAGAACGGCCGAGTTTTGGAGGGCGCAACGCACCTGGAATTATTGGCCAACAAGATGAAATACTACGAACTAATCAAATTACATGCTTTAGAGCAAAATGGGCACTGAGAGAGAGCATATAGATATGGTATATATAAGGGACATTTTTTGCGTTCACATTGGAATATGGATACTGTCACTCGTTTGATTACTAAACATTGGGTAATGACCGATACGCTCATTTTGATGGGTAGAGTACTATAATACAGTTTTCGGTGATTACGACTCGTTGGTTCGTGTTTCAGCGTCATGTTCGTGGCTTTAGAAGAATGGCCCAGCCCCGGGCATCATTTTGGGTGGCATTCAGATCATGGATTATTGAGCGATGATCGCGGGGATTCCAGACAGAAACGTGTCGAGATTGTCGACGAATAGGTTGGCAGCCATGGACCTTGATGTATTCTCTGCTGTCTTCTATCTTCTGGTAACCGGCGGGTTTGCTTTGGCCCTTAAATGCTACAGGAGAACCCAAAATGGAACATCAAAGAGCGACACAAAGAACACGAAAAAAACAACTGGAAAGACTGTGAGAACACGAGAGAAGCACATGGAAACGAAGGGAATCGAAGAGCGTCCTCACTTCGAATAGACCAGAAGTTTCTGGTCTCACTATAGCCCTAACCAGATGCGGCGCGTACTTAGTGAAACTTTATTCTATTCAATAATACTTTGGGGACGACCGATTTTTGACATCGAGTATTACTCGGCCAAATCGTATTACGCGAATAATGAATAGCACGAATAGAAGATTCCTTCATTACGAATGCGAATACGAAAATTTTAGTTTTTGTAAATATTTATATTTTAATTTCAAATTCTCAAATTCTTTGGCGTCCTCGCCTCATATATATCCCTCAACAACAAGAGAGTCCTCATAGTCCCTGCACTTGATGTCAGGAATCCTTCCTGAGGATCCGGTTTAATGCTACGATAGGATGACGTAGGCAGACGGCGCCCGTGACGCAGAAGACGCCCCCTGACGTCACGACCGCAAGATCTTTTCTCCGTTC
>JAJLTN010000665.1:941-37474 GCA_030568215.1 Lipomyces kockii | reverse complement strand
ATAAGGTCGCGTCGCGACAGTCGCCCGTTCATTCGATCGCGTAAGGTGGATTCGGGTACATTGTAGATCGTTGCAGCCTGTCGAATGCTTAGCTGAGCGCGTTTTTGGGTAGCTTCGAGGACTAATAAAAGTCTACGTTCTTTAGAAGCGCATTCCATGTTTTGTTGTGTAAAAATGTCGTGTCAAAGTTGATAGATATACGTTGAGTAGAAAATGCGCGGCTCGCCTGTCTGCGCGGCTCGCTTATCACCCACGTTAGCACATTCCAAAAATGTGCGTTGTGTGCCGACTACATTGAATATTTCTGTCGTCCTCGATAGAATTGATTGCGAGAATGATATACCTTGTACCCTCAACCTTCAGGCTACAGTAGAGTCATACGTCCGCAGCTGACAAATAGTGACTAAGGGAATGATGCCGGATATCAGTCCGTCTTTCACGTCACAGTCGCCTGGTCACGGCCCAAACTCATCACGGAATCACTGAACTTCATACCATTATTCAGGTGATCCATGAACTTAGACATCGACACCGTATGGAGATAGTTTTGTATGTAAATTTCCAAGGCAACGAATCTGTGATGTCTGGCAGCTTAGATGGGTACCCTGAAACTATCAATTCGTGTTCACTAATGAATTTGACGGCCTAAAAGGTGAACGTTTCAATGCTTACGCCTGTCAGGGACAAAACCGTTGGATCCCTCCCAACGCCAGTACATGATCAGGGCTTATTTCTTGACAAAATGATACTTGTTGATTGTATATAATTAGCGTTCCCTGCATAGAAGTATTTATTAGGGGAGCAAGAGACGCAGTGTACACAGTTTTTCTCAGCGGAAACGTGGCCACCACGTGGTGCAAGATCTGGCAGTCGAGACTAATACACGCTCATCATCATGATAGCATCATGACACTCATGCATTTGTCAATTGAACGGAAACTATTGATCCTTGATACTTCTATATTTCAACCAGTGCTACTTTGACAGTTAAGAACCAAACATAATATAGGATACTGCTTTGGTTTAATACTACCCTAGACATGACGTGACAATTATGCCGCGCTCCGAATCTTAACTGCACTATGTGCCTCCCTTCATTGCCATCTCCAGAGGAGACAATTCAAAGACGCCATTCGATCTGCTGGTTTTCTTGGTTTCCGGCGGATGACATTGACAAGGTGAGTATCTTCAGCCTTCATTTTGCATGTAGCTCTTCCCTGCGGCAGTCATGGCATATGCAACGTCAGGCTATGATGGGAGCATGATGAACTCACTCCAGACCGTAACGTACTGGGACAACTATTTTAACCATCCCAGAGGGTCTTCTAGGGGTCCTGTCGGCTATCATGTCTCTTGATTTAATCTGTTCGACTCCCCTTGCTCCGCTTATTGCAGACAAATTTGGCCGCAGATATACAGTCGGCAGTATCATAATGATCGTTGGTGCAGTCATCCAGTGTGAAAGCCGTAACAGGGCTATGTTCGTCACCTCGCGGTTCATCGTCGGCTTTGGATTGACCAGGGTGGCGATCCACTCCACTCATTTGTTCAAATGGATGGAATGGATGAAAATGGAGGTCTGTGTAGGCGTGGAATGGATGGATGGACAGAATTCTAGGGTTCGGGTTTTAAAGGCGGAGTGACCACTTGGGCTGCGGCTGATATCGAAGGACAAGATTAAGGGCCTGATTCTTTTTAAATGGTCCTTCCATTCACTTTTTTAAATGGGAGCTCCATTTGGGGTGGCGCCATTTTTTGTTTCTAATAGAGCTCCCATTTAGATCCGGGTCAGATGGACTTTAAATGGGAGCTCCATTTAGCTCCATTTACACCGAAATGGAGCTCCCATTTTAATCCGCACGTGACTCGGATCAGCCACGAAATTTACGCGCTAAAAAAAGTAACGCGTGTAACGCGACTCCAGTAAATAAGGCTTTACATGTTAATTTCCTCCCTCTGATTTCTCTTTGGTAGGGGTGGGTACGATTACGGTACCGTCAACTTTTGAGGTTATTCGTAAAGTTAATCGCAAAAATTAAGTTTTAATCGTAAAGTAATCGTATAGTATAGTTTGAAATCGTATAGTAATCGTACAATAATCGTATTCCTAATTAGGAAGGTAGGGTTATACCGAGGGGGTGTGACTTTAGTAAAGGTGTAGTCCTATCCTGGGCTCAACCCTGAACCCCTGAACCCGTGAGTCACGTGCTTGACTATACGTTTTTTTACGGGTGACTCAGGTGATTGCTCGTATAGTTAATCGTAGACTTTTACAACCAATCGTATAGTAATCGTATTAGACTATACGATTACGAGTTACGAGTTGCTCGCAAATCGTACCCACCCCTACTCTTTGGTATCAATATTTGATATTTTTGAAATGGCCCGTACTAAGAGGAGTCGCCCTGAGGCTATACGGCCTTCACAGTTTATAGAGCCTCTTGAAGGAGATACAATTACTGTCTCTTCCCCTCTTTCATGAAAAGATCTACTAGTAATTAGATAAGGTCTGGTTTCAAATCGATTGTAGGTAGCTTACTCGCTGACTACCCTGTTTCCAACAAAATAGCGTTCCATAGTATCTCTCTGTGAAGCTGGCCGGGAGACGATATGAAGGAATATTGTTAGATTGAGGCTCTCAGCTTGGTATGGTTTACAAGCCAGTTTTGTAAGGAAACAAAGGTATCTCGAGACATCCTTAATGCGCTCTTAATGCGTTCAAGGTGGCCATAGTTAAGTATCTGGTCCAAGTACTGTTGCCCCGCGTTCTTGTTCAAATCCCTCCTCCGCTGTGGCCTTTTGTTCCCCACCCCCCTTCCCTCTCCCTTTGTAAGGACTCCAGTATAATCGTAAGGAAGAGATCGTCGATTAAATTGTCTTCAATATTGATCTCATGTTGGGAGCGCATTGTAGAGGCGTGCTACTGTGTAGAGTGGTCAGAAAGGTGGTGTTTCGATAAGTTTCACGAGCACAAATGGAGTTGAAATGGAGGTCAGACCTCCATTAGCTTTTTGTATGGGAAAAGGCTGGCCTCCATTTCAACTCAATTTACGCTAGTAAAATGGGAGCTCCATTTAACGTTACCTGATTCTTTTTGGGTATTATGGGAGTGAAAAAATTGATAGCGCTATAGAGCAAGGCACAGTGAAAGGTAAGTTCGACTAGAACTTATTTGAAAGGGGTTGTTGGATATCCGTAGTCTAATTTTTTAATCAACTATCGTATCCAAGGTAATTATGATCTCTATATATACACATGAATACTGTGTAAACGTATGATTTGTGTCTAATCCTCAACAAGAAGTGATTCTTCACACGAGGTTATTCTCAAGTCTCTCATGTGAAGATAGTCTACTCAACTTAGGTAAAATCCCTCAGACTATTCTTCTTTTAGGAGGATCAGCTCATATGTCATACGTAATTGTGAGACAATCTCATAAGAAAATTGCTCATGTCTCGTACGACAACCCTGATGAAGTAACGTGAGCAGGACTATAAACGTCAAGTTTCTCGTTGGGTACGGGCTATTATCCTTAGTAACGATAATACCTTTGATCGTACCTGAGTGACGTGTGCATAAGCAATATTTAGCCTTGGTGGCTGAGCTCATAAGACCGCTTCCGCACTTCGCACTCTTACTATCAACTCTCATGACGTGTCCTTCTCTTTTTAGTATTACTCAATATACCTTAGCATGAACGTTATAGCTTACACATTTTACCTAGCTTATTCTTAAGTTATAGTTGCTTTTTCAACATGGGAGTACCATTAAAAGGGGTGATTCTTTTTCGGTTGGAGTACCATCAGAAGGGGTGGTTCTTTTTAGATTTAATGGAAGTACCATTACAAGTGGTGATTCTCTTTTTTTCACGAATTTAAATGGGATGGCCAGTGAAGAAAAGAATCAGGCCCTAAAGCTAAGCGACCGAAGGATACCGTGATGGATAACCTGACGCGTTGGCTCTCTCAGTTATATATGCTACGCCGTTGTCTTGAGCTGAGGCCATTCCTAGAGGACGTCTAGGTTAACCAACGAGCTGAATGGGACGGTTTGATTCGAAAGGGATCCAAGCGGAGGGAGGATATGCCCCTTTATCTTCGGGATGAGAGTGCAATCACGGAGAAGGACTGGATCGTATCTCAACTATATCATGACGGCCTGACCGAAATCGAAGACGTACTCCTTGTCCTTGAAGGCGACGGACAATTCAGGGACCTTAAGAGTGGGGATTCAGAAGCATATGGCACTATTTGGGACGTGGTCTTCGCATATGAACACCTTCTCACCCGCTTCGAGCATTGGAAGGCCATGGCTGGGCGATACCCAGATTCTGAATGCTTCAAAATCAACATTAATCTTGCATGAAAGAATCTGAATGAGTATTACGAGAAGTTAGATGAGAACCCTGTTTATTATGCTGCTGTTGCGCTTCATCCTGCGTATCGATGGGCATACTTCGAGAATTGGTGGGCCAACGAAACTTCATGGATCAAAGAATCTCGTTCAGGGACTATGAGACTCAGAATACAGGCATCTTAATGTCTCTTCTATGCGCAGCGTGCCGTTAGATATCAAATGGCGGAAGGTCTTCCATACTAAATTCAACAAAAATCGAGAAGAGAGTCGCCAGGCATCTCTGCTTTCTCATTCTCAACAGGCGTACACTGCAACAGATGAATACGACGAGTGGTTTTTTTTCAGCGTTTACACCTGGACTCGGACCAGGATGTTGTTGATTCGTTAACATATTGGCACCAGAAACGAAGTCTTTATCCCCGGCTAGCTCAAATGGCGCTCGACGTTCTCTCCGTTACCCCTATGAGCGCAGATGTGGAGAGTTTGTTCTCATCTTGCGGTGGATCGCGTTAATCGTATGGAGACCAATGCAATAGGTATTGTGCAGACTCTGCGCTCCTGGAAAAAGGATGGTCTTATTCAAAGCAGGCTGGCAAACAATTCAATTCAATCAACCGGGCTTGATGGTTATCTACCGTGATGGCCAGATGGATTGACCAATCGAAGGCCCCGATTGAATTTATTGAATTGAATTGACAATTGATACAGCACTTAGTCAAACAGTGTAACAACCTCGACCTCGCCGTCGCCGTCGCCGTCCTCCGGCGGACTCACTGCCCCGGTATCGTCGCCCGATTCCTCGTTGAAGTCGTCCTTGACCGGGTCTGACCCTTCTTCACGATGATTCTTGGTGCTGAACCCATGTTCCATACATGGATTTTATTTTCAGTCGATAGTATATATTGTGTTGAAATAATTGCGTTGAGCGGAAGTGACCAGCTGCAGTAAGTGTCAGATTTGCAAAGTGCATGTAAAGGATGGAATCAGAATTTTGACGCAATAGCGACGCACTCTTCATCAGATCAGAGGCAGGAGGAAGTCGGATGTGGAGCATATAGTCGGTGTCATTAATCTTTCGACTAGCACTCTTCCTTTCCCTTGCCGCGTCGCGCGTCGCGCGTGGCGGATCGGCGGGTCGGGACAGGCTTCGGAAACTTGGTCATAATTCAAGAAATGATAGCGCTCAAGATTGACAAAATCAGTAGCCGAGTAGTAACTTACATCTGAGGACTACTATGTATTATTAATTCACACACTTAACGCTCCATATCGCTTGCTAATTCATTGCGAGATGAGACCGCTTTCCGAAGCATTATGTGCTCCGGCAGGCGCGTTACCCTGCTAAACTTTATACAACGTGACTTTTTTGCGACGGCTGTCACATCTTTCTGCGGGATTATAGAATAATATATTATAAGCAGCTAGGCATGGTGTGTCTACGGCCGCTACTCTATGAGATGCCTTTGACTACGAGAGCAGACATGGATTCACGGCTTGCAAAATTCCGGGAATTCTACAGGCAACCCCGCACCAGTCGGCAAGATCGGATTCTGATATTGACCGATTGTCCGCAGGAATTATACCAGACTATCGTCTCCGAAATTAGCGAAAAGTGGCGAGATTTTACTACCTTTACTGATAGCAGCTAACCTCGAACTAGGTATCCATCTATCGAAGTAGTATACTCCTCATCGCAGCAAACGCTTTATGTGTCAACTATTAGATGCGAGATTGGTGAAGAAATTGGTAGATACGTGGGCGACCAATTGGGAGGCTGGCTGAATTATTATATTGGCTTCAACTCTGGTACATTGTTCGTTTATGCTAGTATGTTGGATCCTTTCGTCATAAGGTCATGCGTGGTTCCACCTAACGACTTGATGTATTTGCGTTATCCAAAAGCTGGTCGCACTACGGATCATGTGGGTCGCGTGCTCTTTGAGTCTGGATACTTAAGCAATTACGAGCAATTGATGACAAAGATAAAGTTACATGTTAACAACGACGAGCGTAACCTGTCAGTTACTGTGTTTTTGATTCTCGTGGATGAATCGCCAAAATTCGAGATTCCAGAAACAGATCTTGCTGAAGACTTGAGCAACGAGACACGAATGCAGCGCTTTACCGACACACTTCTAAGCTATCGCTCTGGCTACTTTAGAAGAGGCATCATACAAAATATCGAACACGAGGGACAACGTTGGTTTGGAGAACTGACATCTTGCGTAATTCATGTATACAGATACTATCATGACCTCAAGACTCTTGCTCTGCTTCACTGTATTGTACGTAATCTGGGTTCTCATGATATGCTCGGAATGTTATTTAATTCGCTCATGAGTTACTTACACCTCATAGGACTGCCTGGAATGGCTCAGAACTGCTGATAGGAGAGTTAAATTGAATGTGGATCTGGATCTTCATATCAATGATGTTATGATCCCGCAGCATACACGAGGACGTTCATTTCGCAAGTCTTGGATTCCACTTTCTCTTGATCGAGACATTCTCGAAGAAGAGATCAATTGTGCGATCGGTCACACAGCAGTGAATCGCTTTGAAGAGGTGCTCACGACACAGCACCATACCGGAGAAGGCGAAGGATAATTAAATTTTCAACATACTCTCCTCGTCTTTCACTAGGGCAGAGTGTCGATTTGAAACTCTAGAACCTTGTATCATTGTTTGCTTGACAAAATGGTCGGAACGTATGGTGTATAGTCGCTCGCCTGAGGGATGCAAAACAGAAGGGCGTTCACATAATCGACAAAGTATTTGGGGGAATCCCTTCGTATCCTAGAATTGGAATCCGCGAACGAAGGGGGAGACACAACCGAATGGATTCTGTAGTTGGAAACTTTCGAGTCGAAGTTCACCCAAGTGCACTCAAGTCGGCTCAATGACTCTACTTCACTTTGGATTCGGTCAAGCAAACTAGGTTCCACTTGGGTTCCGTCAAAGTCGACTCGAGTGGCACGTCACTTCATTTAAGGTGCCACGAAAAGCTTCACTTCGAGCAAGTGCAAATTTGCTAATAATGTTGTTTGGCATGACCAGTCGCTGGTTGTGACTCAATGGCAGAAACAACGTAGCGCAAATTGGTGGATTCAATATGGAACTACTCAAGTCTTTGAGCACGAGTTCACTGACGCGCGTGACATCGGTCTGTTCAGATTAATAAAAATACTGCAAAAAATATACTCGACACTAGCCACCCGCACAATCTTTCTCCATTTGATGCGCATCCGACAATTCTTACCTTACTACAGGTACACTCGAATGAATTCTCTTGTCAGGAACATGCATGCTCCTGAGTGTATCGTACCGGCTCGGCTATTGACGGGCTCGTGCCTGCGTCGGCGAACCGTCGGAGTCCTCCGTCGGAACAGTCACTCCCATTTCGGATCCTCGGGTGCTTTGCTTTTGGTTTTTGTAATACGTCCATTTTTATTGGCTCGTTTGTTATCCATTATAAAAGTTTTCATTGGTTGTAGAGGCTCGGACGGGGGGCGCAGGAACGCACATAAGAACACGCTGGTCCCCCCCGGAGTCCTCATAGTTAATATTCTAAAATATATCGGCATAAGCCTCAAGCTTTCAAGTCCATATAGTATTTCAGGGTTGACCGACTGCCAATCCCTTACATCTCTTTCGAGTCGAAGTTCGATGCTCGGAATGAGTGCACTGAAAGGGAAAAATTCGCTTGTGAACAGCGACTCTGACATGGATTGAAGGATTAAGAGAACCGTAGCAGGTCTCGACATTTAATTCTTGACGACGTCAGATGGTGGACCCTAGAGCAGTACGACGGATTTGTAGGGCTCACGCGTAGATCCGATCCAGAAGTCGACGCTCACGGAGTCATAGCGGCGATCTACATGACACGCTGTCTTTCTAACCTTTGTTAAGGGGATCAATTCTAAGTATATACCTTCTTGCCGGAAGACCGTTAGTAGAAGAATAATTTCTACTTATTACGCTCACGTGATTCCAAAGTGAGCGTTACCTGTGACGTCTGCAGTTCGAAAGCGAATCTGCCGTACGCGAGTATCACAGTTCATTATAATATTCACTCAGGTCGGAAATTACATTGTTATCTATTGTGTTCTACATACTTTGCGTATCATCATACACTTCAGCGCCATCCGGACTTTATCATAGATGCTCCAGTAAGTTTCCTCAATATTAGCCATATAACTTGAAACGGGAGGACTTAATCATGGAGCATATGCCTCGAGATTGGGTCCAGGAAACTGAAAGCCAAGTTAAAGGATTGAAGTCAGTTAGTGTGCTCGCTGAATTGCCTTGGTTATAGATCCGCGGTTTAATTTAGAAGAGTTACGCGCATCGCATCTCTGACAAGCCAAACGCTGTCAGACCGCGCTGAGGAGCCGAACACTCAACCAATGAATAACTAGACAAGTTCTTGCTGCCCAAATATCAGAAATTATTATCTTGATAAACACTATCGAGCTGAAAGGATTACATCGACACCTGTACCCGAGAAGCGCAATACGCTGAAGCGTGATTTTGATTTTGTCGATGAAGAAGTTGAAGAGTTATCGCCAGAGGACGACGTTGATGAAATCACCATCTGTGACGATATCAAGTATTGGAGAGACGACCGAAAAGCTTGACACGTCTCCACTGGATTAGGCTTCTAGAAAGCGACCCCAGTACCGAGGATATCAATAATGGCACACGGGCGGATTCCTGCGCGTCATCTATCTCCTCCGAGAGGGTCTTTTCTACTAGCGGAAATTTTGCTAGCGTTAAAAAGTCTCGCCTCGGTGATAATACCATAGAAGCATCGATGTGTGTAAAGTGCAGGGGCTGGGCTAGTTCGGAGGAATACAATGATGAAGACGAAGAACTGCTTCGATGGTGGAGGAGATTATTATTAGCAATACAGTGGTTGCTCATATTAGCATAGGCCACCAAAAACAGCTAATTTAGTGTAACTTAAAGCTTGAGTTTACTCGACCGTGGAGGAGCATTATTACGAGCACAGTAGAGTTTGCATTGGCGCAAGTAAAAATTTATTGAAACTTGGGTTCACTCGACTTGACTTCTGCTGGAGATCAACCAGAGTTGGCATCGCACTTTACTCGACTTCGTTGAGGATTCACTGCAAGGGACTTGGATGTTGGGTCAACTTGAACTCGACCTGACTTGGGATTCCAAGCGGAGTAACTCAAGTGTTCCCATCTTTACCGGCAAGGTCATAAGTATATACATTGTTGGGTCGCAAAGCTCAAGTTTAGCCTCCCCTCAACTAACGCTGTCAAATTTTACAAGCATACTACTATAAAATACGCTAGTAGCCTCGGTACATGATGACTATTTTCGAGGGCTCCGACTGCGTTGCAAGAGAAGATCACGGCCACATTGTGTCACTGCTAGGACAGTGCACGAATACATTTTCTCGATTCGTACTCTTTTATTCTTTTGGAGTTCTGTGCTTGTATTCGATACAGCTCATATATCGAATAAGAAATACGAATATATGCATAATATTGCCAAGAAGATTTACACCACATCATACAGGCGGCTACTGTTAGCTTCGGGCACCCTAGGCTAGTTCTGTTCCAAGGACGCTTTTTAATCATTTCACATTGCGCGCATGGCTATTATACGCTAGACTACAACGGTTGATGGTTCGGGCTCGTCTTACTACTATAATGACAGCTCGTTGCATATTCAAATCCGAGTCCTGTTGCCAGTTACTCAAGGAAGATAATGGCTCAGAAGTTATTCTCAGAAAGTGGATCTGATATTAAACGGTTCATATTTTCAAGTCCATATTTAAAGTGAAGTGTTTAATTGACGATCCTCTCTATATTTCAGCTATTATAATCGTAAACAACGCCAAGCCGAACAACAATATCTCGTTGCTTCTGAAATTAGATCCATCAAATTGGCTATAAATCCAGTAGATGATTTCCTAATCAAGTGCATGATACCTTCACAGACCAATAATCAGAACTCTTTATCTCGTCCGAAACCTTCAGCTCCACGGTAACCAAAGTAGCTGATGAGCTCAAGTCAGTTGAGGTGAAAGTCGCTGGCTCACCATTAACCGAAACACTGACACGACTGGGGTCGGTAACAATGAATCCTAGCTCGCCTTCAAATAAAATCGATATATCCAACGCTGCGTCGCAGACCTTTGCGTCTGCAATGGCAGCCAGACTAGCATATTTGTTAAGTAAACCGAGAGAGGCGATTTCGATGTCTCCCACTTTATAAAACGGAGCGGCAGTAATAATTTCGTGACTTTCAGGTTGCAACGTAATTTCCGCAAGCGGAATTGCAGCGTTCAGGTCCGACGTGTTCGCAAAAATTACCATTTTCTTCATCTCAGAGAACCAAAGAGCATACTTGGCACCTTCCACGATATGCCGGCCGAGTAGATCGACAACGTCTGAAGAAAGTAGGATATCTGTAGATGGAGACTCTGCACCATCACGAGAGCTCCACATGACAAGTGACGATGAATTCGCAGCAGAGAAATATGATCCGGCCTTAATTGAGGGGCCGATACCAGAGTCAAGACATGGTTCCCAAATGCGGGAGGACAGTGGCTCTACGGGATTATGCGATTTCACCAGCTCATAGTGACCGCTTGTTGTTTTCCCAATAAGTTTGTGAATAACTTTCAGATCATGTTCCTCTGCTCTGTCAGACAAGAGTACAGGTCCAGGAAAGAATGCCCGAAGCACAGCATGATATTCCGCCCACTGGGCACCTGACATAAACATATCTGCATCCGGAATGAGACTCATTCGAGACGTAATGATGCAATTCATCAAGTTATAATGAATATGATCTCTGTGGACGTTAGGTCGTGGAAGTCCGAAATCGTCGGTATTTCTGAACGCAACTCTCATGCCATTGGTCGCCAGGCCCATGCCGATATCACCATTGAACGTACGCTCATAATGGGCCATGCAATGAATAACCCGGCCTATTCCAAAAACCTCATCTGCAGCTTTATTCATCCCATCCCATAACGCGAACGCTTCCTCTGCTCCGTCGACTCCGGCCAAAAAGGACGAGAATGACTGGTCATCGATCTTCGCAAAAGTAACGCCAGCATCCGCACAAAAGTTAAAATAGTCTTTCCAAAATTGATAAGCTAGCTCCTTCGGGGGGAGCCACCATATGTGGTCTTTTTCATCCAACTCACTCAAAGTCTGAATATCGTCAAACCCGTCGCCCTTGATCCCTGGGACACAATCGACTCCCAGCTTAAAAGGACGCATTTTGTACTTTGCAACCAGAGGGGACTCGGAGGCAATTGAGTTCCAATATGCATGCAATCTAAAATTGTCAGTGGCACAAACTTTCACTTAGAATAAGAAAAAAATTCCTTTAACTTACGCCATCCACACTCCAACATTTTCAACCGTATCCAATCCTTCTTTGACAATTGATACTGTCTCCTTGAATGAAACATCCATACCGTCCCACACATCGAAACTCCACAAGCCGCGCATCTTTTCTCCGGGTCCATTATAGCCGTGACGAGTATCCTGCCAGCCGTCATCAATAATAAAGGAGCCGACAGGAATCTCACTGGATTTGAGTGACTTGACAAGCTTCCTTAGCTTTTCGCCCGTGGGGCGAATATTTTCGCCAATACTGGACCATGTACAGAAGCCTAACTGATTAAACGGGGAAATAAGCCCGCGGTCATGAGCAGGGGGATCATAATAGGCGACATCGGACGTTCCCAAATATTTCTTCGCCAAGTTGATGGCACCATTCACCGAATCGAAGACATCGGCGCTTGTTGATAATTTGCCGACAACGTAAATCTTGGCAACTGCATCAGCTTTTGTCCGTCTAATACGGGCATAGATTCCTGGCTCCTCGCCGTCACGTGGACCTGTAAGATGCACAGTAGCTTCAGCTGAGGAGCAAGGAAATACGGAAAATGTCGACGCTGGGTCAATAGAGGGATTCAGCGGCTGCAGCATTAAAAAGTGTGCACCGAATCGGCCAAGACTACGCAATGAAATCCAGCGTGGCTCGATCCAAGTAGCTCTGAATCCAATTAGCGACTGGTCACCATAAACAAGCAGTGGATCTCTCGCACACACCTGGGACGAATCCAGGCCCATCCTTGCCAGTCGTCAACATTCAACCAAGGAATTTTCACGGAAAGAGAGTCTTGCTGATCCTTGAATTCAACAACAGTACTGAATTCCTCGTCGGTGCCGTGCCAGCTTTTCGGAAAGATGGTCGCGTAGCCGTCGAGATATATTTTCTCACCATTGAACAAATATGAGTATTTCAATGTGACTGGCTTGCCAGACGTCTTGATCGACGTCATGAACGTGTAGTAACCACCGCCGATGGATGGCACTTTGATGAGATTGAAAGCAGCCGAATCGCCATCGGATGTCGAGACTTCGATCTGGGCATCTGGTCGATCTGCAATTGCGAACACGGCGAATATTTCCAGCGGTGCAAAAACAGTCTGCGCCAGCGCAGGCACAAAACAGACGTCCATTTTGCCCTGAGAAAACGCAGTTGGAGCCACCATTTTAATTCCCGACGACGAACTAATTGAGATTCGACAATGGTAATGACTGCATTTATATAGCAAAGATTTCGTGAAATACTGTTCTGGAGGCAACTTAATATCGTGCGGGGCAAAGTAGCCCGTAAGCGCAAACGCACGCGCATGCAGTACTTAATTTAACCCTTATCGAGATAGGGTCCCGATTCCGACATGGCACTAGCCCCACCCGCAAACCGTATGTGTTCGTTACTAGAAGAATGTACCTAGCCAGGACACCACGTCGCAGCTTTTGCTACGATTGGAAATGCAAGTTCATTTTGACATATTTTAATCGCCGTTAATTATTCGAGGCGTCGCCTAGAAGCCCTAAACTTAGCCGCGTTATTAAGTGGGTGACCTCCCATAGCAGCAAAATACCAAAACTTAAAATATCGGACTCCCAATGCACAGACAACAGAATTGGCCATTCCCGTACCCACCAAGACATAACCGAACGCACAATTATTAATTTTTTAAATGCAACCATCTATATTTCGACGCGTAACGAAAGAGGGTTTACAATGCGCGGATTCAGGGCTGGACTCTGCACTTGCACACTTATTATCCTGCGTCTCATGCGATTTCGGCCTATCCACACGTTGCCTCCTCTGCGACGTATGTGCTTCTCCATGGAGGGAGACGTCACCGCGTGTAAATTCATTTCAGCCTGTCGGAATCTACAATCTAACAAGTAGCCGAAAATTTCTGGGCTAAGCCTGTGGTCAAGATGAATGCTTTTCGTCAGATGAGTCCCGTAGCAGCTGCGACGGACTCTTGCTCGGGAAAAGAAAAACCGCATGGGTGAGGTTCCTTCTCACGTTTAATGTTCCCAATAATGCCATGAAAATAGGGATCGGCACGGATAATATCCAGGCCAAATTTTCCTTATCCGTATCCGTATCCGTATCCGCGTAAAATATCTATATCCGTATCCGTATCCATATCCAGATATATTGGCTTTATCCGTATCCGTATCCGCAGTATCCACGGATACGGCTCACGTGACTTTGAAGGGGCTTTTGCTCCGTCGTTTTTGGTTTGGAGCCCAGGACTATGGAAAGAGGATGATCCTACGATACTAACTGACTATATTGACCACTCAATTGGGCTTCAAACCGCTATCTATCCGGCACTCAATAATGGACATACACCCTAACCCGGTACATAAGTAGTTCAGATCCATGTTCTGATTCAAGTTCCTCCGCTCACAGCCAAGCGGGCACCAAATTCTGGATTCATTGGACTTCCATTCCCTATACAACTGATATTTCGCAAATCGCAACTCATTTAAACTCTCCCAGTATTATTAGTTTACACATTTGAATTTGTTACTCGTATCCGTGGATATCCGTGGATATCCATGGATATATCCGCGGATATGACTAATCAATATTACCTTATCCGTATCCGTATCCATATCCGCATATTCTCTATCCGTATCCGTATCCGCGACGGATATCCACGGATATATCCGTCATCCGTGTATCCGTGCCGATCCCTACATGAAAATTAATAGCCACCACAACCGCGCCTTATCGTGGGTCCTTGGTTAAAAGGCGACTTCGATACGGGTCGTAAGCCATGATCTATCGTGTATGATTTAAAAGTAGCGAAGGCGGAAATGCTGAGAAACATATAAATATACAACGCGTTGACGGACACGCCGAAATCATCGCGCGCCAAGAAATTTAGTATCATGTGAATGTGAGATAGGTATCATAGGAGTTTGCCGATGAGTGCACCCGGCAGAGGGCGGGCCTTGCCTGATGCGCAATCTCAAAATCTGGCTGATTACATAATCACAAAATCTGATGGGCTGGTGGAGTCGAATGTCTACGGGAAGTGACCCGGTCAGCATTCGGCCACGCCTGGACCGATTCTCTTCGTGGCTCTCTGAGATTGATGATTCACGTAAGGAAAGAAAGCCGGCGATGACAGCGCAGGTTGTGTGATAATCAGAAAAGGACATGTTTTTGGCGGAGTGGGTGGTCGGTGAAGGCAATGCATGATCCCCGTGAAATGATGATTATGCAGGTTTTCCTCCTTGTATATGAAGTCTTATAAGCCTGAATATGCGATACTGGAGAGTAATAACGAATCAAATTCACACAATTTTCTGCGGAAAACTGTATCTAACTGTATTTCGCGGTCTAGATTTATTATCTTAATCGCGAATGGAAATCGTTGGTAGCAACGTATGAAATAATCAAAGAATGGGTGACAATCATCTGTGATAAATGACATAACTTAATCAACCCAACACTATCAAATAAATCAAGTACTCGGACGATCAACGAATTCAACAAAGAGTTGCTCAGCCTTTTCGCCATTATGGCTACCATGGTGGTGGCCAGCATGCGCGGCCAATTCTGCGTTCTGTAGCATGTCGTACGCATCGACTTTGTACGATGCGAATTTTCTGGCGGGTACGCCTTTGGCGAAGAGAATGTCGATCTCGTTGAATGGTCGTCCTTTGGTCTCGGGAAGACGGAAATAAGCCCAGATAAATGTCAATAAGGCAGTACCACCCCAGATGAAACCGGTGTATCCTTTGAGATTCCACTTTGTCGGGTTTATGAAGTATGGTTCAAGGGTACCTAGTCCGAGGCTGAAAATGTAGCAAGTGTTGCGAGCCAAGCAGACAGTCTTCTGCCGTAATCTAGTCGATCCGATTTCAGCGGGAAGTGCCCATCCGAGCTGTCCGGCAGAGAGCTGGAAGACGAATGTCCAGACGAGAGTGAGAACAGCCTGGGCCATGCCAACATGATTGTTGGAAGTCCAGACATTGAGGATGCCGATGGTGAACAGAATCGCAGTCATGACGCCCATTCCCCACACGTAAGCTGTACGACGGCCAAAATAAGGTGCGATCAAGACCCAGTTAACGAAAGTTCCGACGAGAGCAAGCGCTGTACCGCCGACGTTAAGCTTGTAAGTTTGCAAAGTAGTGAGGCCGACTTGGTTGAAAAAATAGGTTGAGTTATAAGCGAAGCAAATGCCAGATGTAATCTGTCCGCCGAAGACCATGCACGCGATTTCGGTTCGTCGTAGTTCAAAACCTTTGAAGCAATCCCAATAGGATGTTCCGACCGAAAGCTCCTGTTCAAGCTTGTTGGTGTGGACTATTGTAGCCAGAGCCAACTTGGGGTCGATATTTGCGTGCTTGCTCTGAAGCTTTCTGAGAGTTCGTTCCGCCTCCTCAAGCTTGCCTTTGCGAACCAAGTGCCACGGAGATTCAGGAGCAAAAAACATAAGAGGAATTAAGAAGCAGGGCCAGATCCATTGCAATGCGTACGGTATCCGATATGCCCACTGGGAATCCAAATGAACCAAACTTTCAAGCACGCCAGAAGCAATTAGCTGACCAATTATGAAGCACATGTTTGTGTAACTGGTGAAGTAGACGCGAAGGGAAAGAGGAAGCACTTCGGATGCATATGCAGGAGCAGTGGAGGCGAACACACCCCAAGGGAGACCGCAAAGGAAGCTACCAGCAGTCAACGTCTGGATGTTTGGTGCGAAAAACATGATGAAGACAAAGCCAGTCATCGCAAAGAGCGAACCAATTAAAACGCGTTTATTTCCAAAATAAGAGACCAAATAGCCATTCGCGAACACACCAAAGCAGCTACCGACGCCACTTGCGTTGTTAAAGCCCGCTTGCCAGGCCGCAGTCAACTGGTAGCCGACACCGGGGAAATAGGTACCATACTTTTTGGCGAAGCTCGGATAGGCAAAGAAGTTACCGGCAAGACTGGTGTCATAACCCTCCATAATAACACACATGGAAACGACCAGGGACCAGAAGATGGCCTTGGGATAAGCCTTGATGGCCTGAAGAGGAGGTAAATGCTGTTCTACCTCAGCAGCGGTTTTGGCAGTCTCTGCCAATTGATTGCTGTACAAGTCCTGATTGAAGCCATAGTTGATATTCTTCTCCAAGGGAGGTAGCCCAGCGTCAGCGCTGGAAGAGGTCGAAGTATTCTTTTCCATTGTGCTCGAGTGATGCTTCGTGAACTCTGGGAGGTAGCTTGATAATGAAATGGAGGGCAGCAACCATTGAGATATATATATGTATATTTCGATGTCATCATATGCTAGGGAGGGCGATGATCATCAAGTGGATACTGCTACTGAGGAGCTGAGAATTAGCGCAGCCGCGTATGCGGAGTGCCACGGTCGAGGATCACCTGTCAGGCTCCCCGTGGGGAAGAGGCCACCAGCCACAGCTGCAGGCTGGGTGGAAGTGTCCGAAATATTCCCGAGTCCGACCCGACGCATGTTCGATACTCATTTCCGTTATTATCACCAACAAATACCTAGTGAAGACGGCTATGCAATATTTCTCACGAAAATGGACTGCTTCATGTGGGGCGTGCGATTGAATCACTGCATTCGCCACCAACAATAAAATAAGGTCCAGGGTAGAATGATGCGCCGCCTGATTGACGGGATGTCCGGCAATAATCCCGACCCTTGTTATTATGCCTTATTGTTGTCGCAGGAACTTTAAGTTGAATTGCGGGGTAAAACTGATTATTTCGAGCCGCCCCGCAAGCACCCAGATCGCCAGAGGCGCATGCAGACGCCGGCGATATTGCGGTTCATTGTCGAACGTTAGTTCAGACGGATTCATCCGCCTGATAATCGACGTCGCAGGTGTCCAGAAGAGCTTGTGGGGCACCATGCTGTACCTAAAACGGAGCTGGTGACCACGGAAGGTTGCCTATTTACGAGCCAACTCCTTTATTCACTTGCTAAATGGAGTCGAACTGACTCAGGAGCAAATGTCGTATGTTGTTGACAAAGAGTAGAAGAAATCGACTCTATATTCCAGGCATATAAATTGTCGATGGCTTATCGCCGTCAAAAGAGGGGTTCAGGGTTCAGAATTGAAGCGTAGTGGAAGGTAAGTTCGATTAGAACTTAATTGGAAGGGGTTGCTGGATCTCCGTAGACTGATTGCATAAATCAACTATCGTATCCAAGGTGATTACGAGCTCTATATATACACTTAGAATAACATGTGATAGTCTAACTCAGTAAGAAGTTATGCTTCAGGTGAGACGACTTTTTACATAATCTCATATGAAGGTGGACTGATCTGTTGGAGACTATCCTTCAGTCTATTCTTCTTTTGAATAGGATCAGATCATATACCACACATAATTGTATTGCAATCCCGTACGAGATATGCTCATGTGTGGTACAACAACCCTTAATGAAGTAACCTGAGGAAGGCATAGGGTTTTGTGAAATCGATCAATGTCATTTGGCAGGGTATCACCGAGCTGTATGGCTGGAAAATCCAATTTTTGGCCTCGCTTGTAAGAGACTGATCACGTCTCGACAAAAGCAGACCGATTGTTTTTCAAAAAGATATCCTTAAAGCAATTTGGAGGTTGCTGGACTCGCGTTGACATGAGTGGCGCGCAATGCGTTACAAGCTATCCAGCTAGGGCAGCATATAGTGAAAACCTTCGACTGTGACATTGAAACCCTTTTGACCCTCACATGATTGAAATTCATTCAGGGTCCTGACGCAAATTGTGCTAACCTTCTAACATCTGAATTGACGTGAGTGGTCCGAGAGTCGAATAGGGCGGTTTCCTCGTTTGCAATGAGAAGAAAGCCGACTTGGCGTGCCAGTGAGATGCTAAGCTGGACTCCAAGCTATATTTTGGCTGGCGGCCTAGACTGGATACTCTAGATAATCACTTATTTGAGAACAACAGACTTGACCTCTTTTAACCCCATCGTAATCGGTTGGGCGCCTAGAGGGTGAGGTCAGATAGAAAGACAGCTGCGAATCTCACAGTCCCAATCATTGTTCTCTTACGGTTTAGGGTTCATGGGCGAGCATTAAGCGCAGCCGCGTTTGCAAAGTGCCACGGTCGAGGGTCCACTTGTGCCCCGCGGGGAAGGTGCCACCCCAGCTGCAAGCGCGCTAGATGTGTCCGAAATATTCCCGATGCGACCCGACGCATGAACAAAACGGACTGAGACCCTGGTACAGACCTCCATTTCCATCCATTCCATCTTGCCTGCTGTTACGTAATCCATCCATCCAAATCTACCAGAGCGTTTCTGACTAATCCACTACATACATTTGAAGGTCCAGTGTACGTGGATTTAGTGTATTCAGTGTAATTGTTCGCGATAAGATAAGGCTCTGAGAAGTTGGTATAATGGGGATTTTAAAGGTTTATGGTATGCCCGCGGTAGGATTGATGGTTAGTAATGTTCGTGGATACCCTATCCCCACGAAAATTTGTGCTGTAACTGAGGTACCTTAAATCGATGCTACCGCGTCACGCGTCAACTAATCCGTATTGTCATATCGCTCTTACTGGCACCACCATTCCATATCCATCTTCCAACTTTATTTTCAGGGTTTCTATAATAACCTCGACCGACTTTCTTCTCCGTGCTGTGCCTTGGTGCTTTCCGTCATTATGAGTGCTGCGAGCTCCCCAGAACCAGTTCCAATCTCTGTCGACGATCTCTCAGATGACTCTGAACTCTCCGAACTTTCGTCGCTGTATCCTCATCAACTGCATCCACTGCATCCTCAACACCACCCCCTGATCTCGATCATTTGGAGACGCGTCTTTGGCGACATTTTCCAGGCTGGGTGTGGTCAGAAAGAAGTAAAGGTAATCACTCGTGGGCTTGGGAATATGGGTACGACATACAACGTCACGACGAGCGCAGATGGGTTTGCAAGCGGTGCCTAAGAGCTTTGTTGCTGTCGGCTTTCAGAATGCCCTGTACATAACCGGTGCGGCGGGCCATGGTTAAGCGCCGCTTTACCCGGCTTTACCCTGCCCAGCGCTGCATGGGTTCAGGGTTTCAGACTGCTGCACCGCACCATAGTTAAGGAGTGTTAGGTGCCTGTAGGTGCCGCCGGTAAAGGTTTCTGCCGGGGTTCAGGGGAGGTAATTGTCTGGTGCCTAAATCTAGCTGCTTTCTACTCTCGACAAATTCTGTAATCCCGACAATTACCTACTTGCAAAAAAGAAAGAACCGACATTCAACATCTTCACAATATGTACTGTTTATATCTTGCAAGGGCGAGATCAACGTTCGATGATTGATCAACTTGACAGACCGTGCGCCCGCCGGTTACCAGAGGGCACTGTACATCGATATAGGATATGTCCACCAACTTCTTCACCAAACATCCCGTCAAACGATATGGACTACGACGAAGTATTCGTTCACAACGTCCGCACCTTCTTGTCGACCATACGCGAGCACATTATCCAAAAAAACAGCCAAACAACGCAGAGGTTTTAAGTTTATGTGTTATTAAATTGATCGGTGGATTAACCTAAGATAATTGTCACTAATATGCCAACGATTATAAAGGATTTCATTGGTTGTAGAGCCCCGATATGACTTCAAATAAACTCATATCATATGAAGTTGATATGATATGATATCATATATGGTAATATATATTACAAAATGAATCAGTGAAGTAGAGGAAGACGTCCTTAGTAAACTATTGAATACCTACCTAAGTAGCCAATCTAATTGTCTTCAAACTCTATGCTGGAGGAGCTTTTGAAACTTAATATTTTGTATTTATAACGCACATCTAATTCGTCGAATTCGCTTAGTAGCTGCATTTTCGTCCAAGGTTTTACAAAATAGTGTGATCAAATTAGTTTCTAGGAATGGGGATATGAAAAAGTGTATTGGTAATAAACATGCGGAAATAAATGAAAGTCCCGACTTCTATCCTATACATCAGACAGAGTGTTCACATTAGCCAGGACACCCGGCTGCAACTGTTCCAGCCTTTTGCCTAGCTGCTCCCAGACATAATTACTTTTTTTAACACCATCCTCGCTTGTAATAAATGGTGCATATTTCTGCAGAGCTCCAGCCCGCATATATCCTCCATGAGTCTGCCTTCCTGCTGAAGCTGCTGTCACCACTAGCCTGGATCCTTCTTCTGCTGGGCGAGCAAATATAAATTCAAAGAATTTAAAGACCGCCTTGAAGCCACCAGTAAGCTCGCCAGCCAGCCCAGTTTTGCAGAAGCATGGATCGAGGGAGTTGATAACGATAGGGTTTGAACCTCGAGATTTGTCATTTCTTATCGGATCGATGATGGAGGCTAGCTTGATAATCACATACAATAGCAAGAGCTTCGAGAGGTTGTATCTATTATAGAATATCGTCAGCGAACGTTTCTCCTGGCATTAAGATTGCAGCATCACTTACTGATCCATCATATTCACGTGAGTCTTGTCACTGAACCAAGCAAAAATATCGTCCCCATGTTTCTCAGGGTACTTTGCCACATCATACAGGGCCGACCCCACAAACGTCATATGCGGCGTGAACCCATATGCCTTTGCGGTCTCCTTCAACTTCGGAATAAGCTGCAACGCTAGCAAAATCGTGCCGATAGCATTCACAGCTATAGTCCGCTCTGTCCCATAAGCAACCTGAAATTTGATTGTCTGAATTCCCGCATTGTTGATCAACACGTCTAAGCGGGGCAATTTGTTGGCCTGGTCCACAAACTCCTTAACGGAAGGAGGGGACTCGATGTCGACTTCCCAGACTTCGATAATGCCTGGGCTGCATCTCAGTGAGGATTCGATTTCGAGTTTGGCCTTGTTGCCCTTGGATGTGTTGCGGCAGCCGAGGATCACTTTGCTAGCGCCGAGGCGTACGATGTGTTTCGCAGCTTCTTTGCCCAGGCCCGAGCTGGCGCCGGTGATGATGACGGTTTTGGAAGCAAAAGAGGCGGTGGGTTTGGGAATTTTGAGGATGAACTGTGTATGGATGAAGTTGCCGAAAGAGGGCATGATTGTAGTTCTCAACAGGTTCAACGGATGATATGATAGGTTTTGTGTTGGCTTGTACTCTCTCAAGTTGGATAAAGAGGCTATTTATAAAACTATGGTTGACTGTAGACTTAACAGTATCGTATTGGCGGGAAAAATAAGTAGGGATCGGCACGGATACACGGATAACGGATATATCCGTGGATATCCGTCGCGGATACGGATACGGATAGAGAATGCGCGGATACGGATACGGATATGGATAAAGCAAAATCGGCCTGGATATTATCCGTGCCGATCCCTAAAAATAAGTCCATGGACATCACCGTCAGCAACAGAGATTGCAGCAGATGCGACATCCCTGTCATGTCCGCGGACAAAAGTCACGTGCGTGGCCCCTGCCACTGATGGGAACTGTAACCTCCCTTCTGGGAAGCGTACGACTAGTGTGTACGCCGGGCAAAGGGGGTGTAGCTTTAGTAATGGGGGGGTGTAGCTTTATCCTGGGCCGTACGAAAATTAGGACTGGGTATAAATCCGGTTTCTTGTCACTACTAGAAGTATTTTTCGCTTACAAATGGAGGAGCTGTCATTAGGGCTGTTCCGAATATGAATATCCGTAGTAATCATTCGTATTCGTTATTCGCAAATGCCGAGTATTACGAATAATATTCGATGATTTTATTCGCAAATGCTGAGTATTGCGAATAATATACGAGTAATGTTACTCGATGAATATATTCGCCGAATATTCGCATATAATCACGTGTAGCTGCAATCTAACCCGAACCGGCTAGTCTGTAGCCGTTTAAGGTATAACTCATTGCCTAGTTGCACGTGTAGGACAGCAGTTGATTTCGATCGAATTAATTAAGGAGATTCATGGAGAGTAAACCAAAAATTCCTCTTTGGGACTAGCGTAAGTAGACGGCGGTACCCATACGCCGAGAGTCAGTACCTAGGCATTATTCTTGAGCCATAATCATAAGCCACTCCATTATATTCTTGGCTTCGGGAACATCTAGATACCGCATCAATCCATCTCTACCATTGCCCGATTTTTCAACGTCTTCACTTTCCATCCTTAAAAAGGCAGAATACATAAGTGAACTTTTACTTTCGCTCCAGGAGCTCTGGTGTTTGTTCCACATATTGATGCGACCATCAGAGAATGTCTCGATCTCCTGTAGAAGCGGACCGAGGAATGAAAAGATGCTCTTCCGCTGAGCCTCGGGCCCGCAATTGTGCCACGTTGTACCTCATCGCATAAATACGACGACACGGCATATTACAAGTTGGGAGATTGAGATCGTCAGCGGGCGTACGGGCACTATACGTCACTGCTCAGGGGGTTACGCAAAAGCGTTTTCAGCTTATAATAATATACGCCCTTGTTATTTATTGTGTACGCCTAAGATGGTTAGTGAAGTCACGGCCAGCAGTTACAAAACGAGGTGTTCGTCCACTTTGCTACGCATGTAATAAGCCTTGTATACTGCGATCTAGTCTGTACATATTTCTACGTCCAAAACTTGTGTCCAGTTCTAGTTTAGGCTATCCCAGCTCTAATGTTCACACTATTCGAGACCAGTAGCCGAGTCCAATCCCATTATAGTTGCTATACTCAACACGAATCGTCTTTCGCAACTATGTAATGAAATGTATATCAACAATCTGTTGTATTATTTCTAATAAATCCTCATTAAATCTAATATAGCAACCTAAAATAATAAAAATATAATGGAAAGAGCAAATACGTGGCATGAAAATGCTCCAGCCGGACACTCAATTATAAACCACCAAATTAAACAAATCAAGGGTAATTGTTAGCCCGCTTAAGCTCTCCTGCAATGGTACCCTCTGTGGTAGACACGTCGTAGTCCCAATGATACTTTCCTTTAACGCATGACCCAAATTCAACAACTACTTTTTCCCCGCTTACTTCCTTAAACAATTCATAATCTAATTTTTCACTCCCAGAGAAATGATATGCAGTCTTCTCAAACTTGACAAAGGCAACATTCTCATCTTCTGCTTCCCTATTATGATATAGATACAGCAATGCATTGCCTTTTAACCCGTCTTTGAGCGCCACTTTAATTGACTTGAAATCACTGTACCCAATGTCGCCAAGTGAGTAAAAGGGCATGTGATTTTTGTTGCCCTTCTCTTCCAGCCAGAATATGATTTCTTGAGGATCATATTTAGGGTGGCCCTTGAACAGGCAGAGTGTAGTGCTGCTGACTTTGCTCGCTGTCGTCGAGTATGCCAACGCCAGTACAACAAAAATAACCCGAAATATGTACGACATTACTAGATTTGAGTTAGTAATAGTTTAATTTTCAATCCTTTCATAGATATCTCACTCACTTCAAGGTTATGTCCAATTCAAATTCTGGTCGTGAGGGAAAGCAAGGCTAACTTTGTGAGTGGTGAGTTCGTTCGTCGCGTTCAATCATTTCTGACTAGAGTTCCTTTTATATCCTTTTGTGCGAAGCCTGCTGCTGCACTGGTTGCTTCCAACTGGAGTCAACTGCCGCTGAGCTGATGGCTGCCTTATGGTTGCTGCATTGTTCGCAGCAGCCCAATAATGAGAATATGCGTAACACTGGAGTTTATTCATGCTTGTAGTCTCACCAGCCGAAATTGGACGCAACCTATGTGTGAAGTCACAACCCTTTGCAGTTTGCAGTGGATATGAGACATGTTGGATGTTGGGGCGGGAACATGCCAAAAGCCGCGTGAAGTGCATGCATGCAAGTCTGTTTGATAGCCGCCTAATTAACAATTTTTGACAGTGGCACGTCCGCTTTCCGCATATGAGAGCTTCCACAGTAACCGTAGGCGAATTAGCTAGTATAAAGCGACACGACAATGGATGCTACTTATTGGTCCTTTCTAAAAGCCTGCCGGCGTGATTGAACGAACTTACTGCTCATTCACTAATAAATACTTGGTATAAGCTACTTTTATAGAACCCAAGAGTAGATTCGACGCCACCGTGATCACCGACCCATGGCGAAGGACTAGTGGAGAGAAAAAAAGACGTGATGATTGGTACCGGTACGATGAAACGAAATTGTTAGACACAGTCGGATTAAAGAACATTTAGGAGTCAGTTTGTTTCTGTTCGGCTTTATCTTTAATTAGCTAACTCTTTAAAAATCTGCAGACGTCTTAAAAGGAAAGTTGGCCGGCGGACTTTTCAGAATCCGGCCCTGCTTCGGAATGCTCCTGGATATTTAGTAATTAGACCTTTTATGGAGAATATGTAAGCTTAGCTCGTAAAGCTGGACCTGAAGTTACAATATGGACAAAAATTTTCTTGAAAATTTCTGTCGTTCTACTGTTACACGTAGGATATCAGCTAGCTTGTGGGCTTCCCATAATTGGCTATTATAAATGCCAATGAGGCGCTGCTAAGCTTCATCTTATCTGGGAGCCACTCGCACGGCTAAGAACTAACTGGAACATCACAGTCAACAAGTATATGAGATACGCTGGTTGTAACGAATGAAGCCGAATTTATTCAATGGACTGTTGGAAAAGCTCGTTTTGAGTGACCAGACTTATATAACAATAGTACCAAGCTAATTATGGACACGCCGATCACCTCAGCTGATTACAAATACTCAGTGACAAATGTTACCCTTTGGATCAGTGCGTTTGTATGACACCCCATCAAACTGGACTTGCAATGGTAATGCAAACCAGTGCAGGCTGATGCAGCGCTCCGGCTTATTAACTAGCCATGTTGGGAAGTCTTACATGTCTAAGTAAAATGGAATGTGTCTAGATAAATTCTAAACTCCAAACCCCGACATCTTGATCAGACTTACATTTGTCGGATCTTTTCGTGGTGCAATAATTCACAGCTAAGCACCTTTGCTGGTTAACTACAGAAGGTGTAATCGTAGAGCAGGCCTGGAGAATTATGACAAATAGTGGAATTTGTTGGGTTCGCCTCTCATGTAAGTCGAAACGACAAAATCGGAATTGCTGCACTCAGTTAGCTGAGGAATTGCGAGACAAAGCAACGATACGAGCTGATTCCGATCATCGCTGGTACCGATGATCAGCGCATTTTCTCTCAACTGGTGCGTATCCTCGTTTGCATTCGTTATCTTTCTTACACGTGGATGATGACTATTCAGTGCACCGTTTAAAGATCGTCATTTTCCAAAGCTCCGCACAGAAATCCAAATGGCCGGGGGTCAACGGAATCAGATGTCTGACATTAACTGTTTTATTTGCCAATTTTCGTGCGGATCATTTTCCCATAGTGTGGGTAAGCTCCCCGTGCTGAAGTGGCGTTACCTGGGAGGCTCCCATAAGCGGAAGGGCAATTAAATATTCGTCTTGTGGCAACAGCTAAACTTTTGATCTATAACAATAACATTATCTCACCAAATTGCTAACGTAATCAGCGGCAATAGACAGCCAGAGCAGCAAAAATAACGGCATTCTTCACATGGATCTGATCTTAAAGCCAGCCGAAACAATTCACTAATAATCGTTGGGTTCAGCATGAACGGGAGGGACGACCTATAACGCCACGCAGCTGTCTCTAAAGGCGCCTCACTGTCTAAATAGAACCATTGAATTGAGTGCAGCATTCCAATAGAGTGGACGAAGGCTAATAACTGTCGGACGACGACCTGATAAGCAGCTGAGGCAAAGACGGCCGCTAAAAATGCTCACTATCTGCTCAACAACGTAAAAAAGTAAATCGCTGTTAAACCGGATTGTGCTCGCCGTATGTAACTATTTATGCACCAGAGCAATTTGCCAGATAGTGAGGGGACCCCCATTTCCGTCTAAGAATTTCACACATGTCTAAGCCTATTTTTACCCCATACCCGTGCGTCCAAAGAAAGGTCATCCATCACACATGCCGCCAAACTGGCACCGACTACTGCAGAACTAACTCACAACCCAATTCCACGCATTCATGAACTCACCGCGTTCTCGAAAGCCCACGTTAATTTTCTGTGATCACACGGATTCCCATGCAACTAACATGGTCGCATACTATTACCATAACAGCAGCAAAAACCACAAGCCCACTGCCTGATATTTAAAGGAGAACTCCACTGCAAAATTAGAGTAGAGTCCTTGCGGTAGTCGTTACATACGGGTAAACGTCGCTCTCGAGGCTGCGTTCTTTTGCAAGCCTGATGACTTGAAAAGGCCCGTCTTTTATGGGCAAGTGGTCGTCATTGATACCGCATCCTAAACTGAATCTCCTACAGTATATATGCAAAAGGAAGAGGCAGCAATTGGGTTTAAGTTTTTGCCTAACGTGGACATTGCAGTAGACTTCAGTAGCACAGAACTTTAGCGCCGATCCCCTGGCAATTTTTTGGGAGATATTGGACGTCAACTGCAGAGACATGTCAGTACAACTTTTGAGGCTTTACTATACCCTGTATAATTAATTCTAAATTTTAAAATACACTTTCTATCCTCGATGAAGGGTCGGTAAATTGCGAAACCTACGAAGACGGAAGCCGTGTCGGTTCGTCGGAGTAAGCCAATGGGTGGTAGCCGCGATTTTCCTGAGGTCCAGGGAGATACCCTGATTACTGATGATGTCCCTTCGACCTCTCATCAACGCCTGAATCTCGCAGCGCAGTCACGATTGAACCAATATATACTGTGAGGTGTGGTCGTACCGTCTGCGGGCCATGTACTGGCAAGTCAGGCTCGGGGACTCCATGGCGCGGATGAACTCGGGATAAGCCTTGAACGCATTGTTCCTCGGGCATGGACAGAGAGCCGAGGTATATCTGGAATTGATCGCCGCAACCTTATGCTGTTAGTCTTGTAATGTTCCAGAAATTCCGAAGATTCCCTATTCCCCCACGTTGGCGCTCTGAAGTTCTTAGTTTTTGTTTTATGTGTCTTGCTGCCAAGCAAGCAATTCTTCTCCGAACACTTCTGATTTCCGATGTCGTAAGTATACGAAGTACATTGGCCGTCTATAATTATTTGATTCCACTGTTCTTCAAAAAATATGACATAGGCTTGGCGAGTCCCATTGATAGGTATCGACAACCACTTTTTGATCAGGTGCAGCATCGTGAATCCGAGGTAGCTTGAGACAGAACGCCGTTTTAATCGAGAAAATCCTTCCGCCACCGCCGGATAGCAGCTGTGCGACCTCCGGTTGCTTCTTCGAGATCTCGAGAATAATTTCCGTAAAGGTTGCCAAAGCCTAAGAATTGTTGAAGACCTTTAGATCCCTCGGTGCTTGCTATTCCTAATTGCCCTGACCTCGTTGTTATTCTTGCTATTCTCCTGTTGAGACGGCATAGCCCAGGAATTCTGTTTGTGGCACGTGAAGCTGATCCCGCTCTTTGTAATTAATTGTATATAACACTCGTTGATCTCTCAAACGTGCGCTTCGCAGAAAGAATGATTTCAAGCCTTCAGTCCCGCTAGAAATCTGGCGCTGTCGAAAGGAATAATGCGATCCTCGACGTTGGAAGTTCCCGATGCATCATACGGATAAAAATCACTGATCCTAACTCCGAGGGTGACCGGGCGATCGTCAATGGGAAGCAGAAGCCGGTCATCCTCCTGCGTCATATCCGGGACCGCACGATGAATAAAGAGCCGGAGAAATGCGCGCAGGAGGCGAATCAGTAAAAATCATTTATCCTTAAGTCCAAGAAGCGATAGGGAGACCATCAATGGCAAGGCGGATTTCTCCTTGGATCAGGGACTGCAGATAACCTGTTTATGAGCAGATTGGTCTCAACTGGATCAATTTGATGATGATACTCACAAACCTATAGTATTATCTTTTCTGAGCACTCTCAGCAGCCCACGTGTGCCGGTTTGCTTGTATCATAGCCGACAACGCGTGCGGCTCCAAGGTTGTGGGCAGTGCGCAGCAACACCTCAGGCGCTTTTTTTTTGACGAAAGTCCTGCCACAGCCCCCCACAATGGCTTAGATTGTAGGGCGGTTTTGTTTTTCTCACGTTCGGTCGTCTCAGCCGAGCGACGCAATCAAGTGAACCCTAAACCTGTATACATTGCCTTTTCGTCGACTGTCTAGGATTTCGTCGACCTCATGTTCTAAATCGTCTTTGGCACGACGAGGTAAGTCATTCTCCACGAACGGTTGCAAAAGGGACACATGAAAAATTTGTGAATTCGCATGGTAGCTGGGAGTGTAGGCATGTTGACCGATGTGTTCCTCAATAATGAACGGCCCCCGAGAATCGAGCGTCAAATTTAGTGGAAGAACTTCTCGTGCGATATATCTGCGCGAAATAGAACTTTATCATCGACTTGAAAGTCCTGTCGCAAACCGTGTTGATTGTAATAACGTGCACGGTCCTCTTGGGCAAGCTTCATGGCTGCTCTGAGACCATCCTGCGACTGTGCAAGCGCCTGCAATCGGTCATTTTCGGACAACTGCACCTCCTCGGGGTATCGAAGGTGAAAGCGGTGTGGTAACCGTAGTTGGCAAAGAAGATCCGTCCAGGAGTTGATAGTATTGTTATACACAAATTCGGCGCGGGATAACAGATCAACACAGTTATCCTGCAAGCGATTGGTATAACGGCGCAAATATTGTTCAAGAATTTGATTCACACACTCCATCGGCCGATCGGTTTGAGGATGGAATGCAGTGTAATAACGCGCCTTGATCTTGAGCAAATCCAAGAACGCACGCCGAAAACGAGCCATGATCTGAAATGATTTCATGAGGTACGCCGTCTTGCGGAAAAGTTCGAGTAAGGTATCTGTCAGCAAATCATTTTGCATCGATCGTCTTCGTCACGGCACAAATTGAGCCATCTTCTTTGAAATAATCCACCACAACCGGTACCTCAAGTGACTGAAGGGTACCATACGGCAAGGGTTCAGGGTCCAATATGGAGACAACATTCGCGCCAAGGCACGATCCGGCAACTCTGAGATCAATGGCAAGGGATATCTGGGATATCCATTCTTGACGGTGACCTGATTTAACTTGTGATAGTCAATCGCCGGCCTTAGCGACTTGTCGTTCTTTCACACGAAGAACAGTGACGCGCTGACCGGAGACGTTGACCTGGAAAAAATGTCAAGTCACGATAACTCAACTGGAACCTGTGATAACTCTTCGGCTATCGCTGTGTTTATATAGTCTCTCTTCTGAAATTGAACATCTACTGTTTCCTAATCGATCTGCCGGTTTTGTTCCCTTAGCCATGAAAGACCGATGATTATTCCTTAGCGTCTCATCTGCCAACTCCACCACTCTCTCGGCCATATTACCATTTAGTTCATATTTTGAGGACATCCTGGCGAATAAACGAATTGCTAACACCGGAGTCCAGATGCGCCATAAGTTTCTTGGGCGCGGAAGTGACGTATATCGTAGCAGGAATTAAAAACAGCTGTTCGGTGGACGGATCCTCGTCTCTCGTCAGTATCTCGTCCAGGACTATGACGATTCTCGTTTTTGACAGTGCGCTCCTTGGATTCTCCGGACAGTCACGGTCGATGTGTCCCTTAACCCAGCAAGTCGAGCAGAGGTCGAGCTTGGAGCGTTGTTGTCGTTTGTACTCTTTACGAGGGCACCTCTGTGAGGCTACTGCATCTATCTGCATCGGTCCCGGTCCGTGATTTGAGCCAGGGGTAGCAGGCTTTTCGAGGTTCACACAGGACGTAGCATATCGGAATTTCCGGTTGCTACTCCCTGAGGGCTTCATGCAGACAAACCCTGGTCTTCCTATCATACCAGCGTGGGCAACCGTGGGCAATCTACCCCGGGATCTTACCCACTGTCTCTGGTGCGGTTGAGATTGGCACCATACATGGAAACCTGGTGTATGTGTTCTGTGGTAATTCAGGGTCCACATGAGCCTTTCCTCGTTAACACGCATCACAGAACTGCAAATCTTGCACAGGAAATTTTTGATCTGATGTCATTTGTTGAGCTCGCATTGAGTTCAGATTTTGTTCACCAAGATGTCCTGATCGAGCATGCCACAGGTTTAGGTCATAATGACTACTAGCAGTAGCAACGGCATGGCGCTTTTGTGACGAACTGAGAATACGACAGTTCAAGTACGTGAGCCGTCCCACATATATAGTACCAGCACCAAGGAATTCACTGTTTGATAAGATGGAATCTAGTATTAACAATGCAAGTTCCGATATCATTAGCCAAGGAACTTAGTGGCAAGGATAAATAAAAATACAATATATGCCTTCATGTACTGCAGTACAATACCTCTGATCATCGCCAACGTTATAGCTCATCAAACTGAAGAGGAGTTATTTTCTCCCAACAAATCGCGTCCCTGCTCCTGCTATGACGAAACTTAAAGCCTCATCTACTGCTGTCGAACGCTTCGTCTATAGTCTTCTCTTTCGCAATTGAGACTGATAGGACTAGAATGGACCATCGACGCTACTCCGTAATGGAGGACCGGACATTTGCTCTCCGAACCTGCTTTCGACGTAGATAAGCAACAGGTCGATCTTGTGTTCCCTCGGTCATGCTGACACACTTGAATTCATCCGCCCTCGGATACGAAGTGTAGCAGGTCTGAAGAGTTGAGTCGATATCCAACGATAGCAATCAAGTGTTATATCGACAGGCCGACCAGAATGAGTAATATTGCTTGCCGAGGTACTATAGTCTTTGTATAGTACTTATTCTTCAATTCTTTCGGACCTATTACGCGATACGCGACCGAAGCAACAAAACTCGATACCGATCGGACGTGTGTTCCACCTGACCTGATCTTAATAAGGCAGTGCCACAATGATGGCTGCAGAACGGAGCTATCCAATGTTCAATTTGATCGAACCATTGTCACTAACCCATACTTGATGCATTTTCATTTTCAGATCTCTGTATTTTGCATATAGGATGAGCAACACACATAATACAACAGAACCTGACGCAAAGTCTCATTAAAGCAAGTGCCGGCCCACGGTTCGAACTGTGCTGCAGCTGCTCTGAGACCGCCAATGGGCGGAAATTGGCGCGTCAGTGTTTGATAGCCGCCTTGTTTCAGAAAGATGAGACGAGCGCACCAATGCACTGGTCTAAAACACGGGACGGCGCTAGAACACGTCTTTGTAGCGTCACGCGTCTAAAAGTTAGGCAATACATCCACAACTCGCGATGCATCAATTATTATTAATATTATTATAACCTCCACAATGGCCCAGCTAATATACACATCTGGTGATAGCGTCTTTTAATAATTCGTAATAATTGGATAATTGCTTATTGAAACCCATACATAATAGTAGATAGGTGTGATATATAATATAGAATCCATTTCGGTACAAAAAAGTGTCCAGGAGTCGTGGGTTACTACTAGTCTTGATGATCGTTGGGAAAAAGAGTGTCAAAACCAAGCAAATGGCCAATGGGTCCCAAGCTCGACCGACCGACCGAGAGACATTATCTATAACAAACAAATTACGGCACGTAAGCTCATATACATCGAATTAAACAACATCTTATACATTGTCACATATGTTATGAACCCACGTGGCTTACCCTGAGCCACATGCTATCCTTTTACCCTACCCCTGAACTTTCTTTACTCGCGTTACTGAATTGGGACAAGCCTCTCCCATATCTTTGCTTACGTTAAGTTTCACCTGTGACATTATTAATTTGATTATTTTCTAATGGGCTGACAATGCCGGCAATTGCACTCTTTGAATTATCGGTGTTTACGCTCGGCCCCTAAATATGGTGCGGCCGGATATTCACTTAACGCCCCGCTAAGTTGAGCTAATGGCGCCAGACAAGGAAGGACAGAGCTATTGGCCACGACAAGGACAGAGCTAATGAGGACGACGAAGACGGGGTTAATGGTGCCGAAATGGTCAGAGCTAATGGCGACGACAAAGACAAAGCTAATGGCGCTGACAAAGACAGAGCTAATGGCGCCGAAATGGACAGGGCTAATGGCGATGACAAAGACAGGGCTATTGGCGACAACAAGGACAGAGCTATGGCGACAACAAGGACAGAGCTATGGCGACAACAAGGACAGAGCCAATGGTGAGGAAATGGTCAGAGCTAATGGCGACAACAAGGACAGAGCTAATGGCGACGACAAGGACAGAGCTAATGGCGACGACAAGGACAGAGCTAATGGCGACGACAAAGACAGAGCCAATGGTGCCGAAATGGACAGGGCTAATGGCGACGACAAAGACAGTGCTATTGGCGAGAACAAGGACAGAGCTACAAGGACAGAGCTACAAGGACAGAGCTACAAGGACAGAGCCGGCGACAAGTATCATATGTGGCAATGTATACTCACAAGGGGCATATAAAGCCATCGTCATTTCCCCGGCTCCCAAGGGACAGGAAACTCCGGAGCTTTTACCACACCTGTTCCTATGATCGAGTATATTACGGCTTTGCTAAGTTTACTGGCGGTGCCGGCCTGCGCGGCTGTCGTGCGTGAGTATAGTCTGAACCTTACAGCTTCATTCCTGGCGCCAAATGGCTTTTACCGGGAGATGTTTCTTGTCAACGGTCAACATCCAGGACCTCTCATTGAAGCCGATGAAGGAGACACGATCTCTGCAACTGTACACAACAACTTACAGGTACCTATGACTATTCACTTCCATGGTATCCACCAGCTTGGTACTCCGTGGATGGATGGCGCCCCAGGAGTATCGCAACGGCCCATCTTTCCTGGAGAGTCATTTGTCTACAATTTCACGACAGATGGTCAGTATGGTTCCTACTGGTACCATGCGCACGTGAGATCGTACTATCAGGACGGTATCAGAGGACCAGTGTACATCAGACCCGCAAACGACAGGCCCCGACCCTACGACATGGTTACTGAAGGAAACGCGACTGCCACTTCAATTCTTCGAGTGCTGGAAAGCAATCCGACGCCTCTTTACATAATGGATTGGAACAAGCTCACGTCCGACGCGATCTATTACAAGGAGATCACGTACGGGATTGATCCAGCCTGCATCTTTGGATATCTGATCAATGGTAAAGGACGTGTGACGTGTCCTACGAACGAGGCGATTACTGCAGCAGGTGCTAGACGGCTCGAAAGTTTCCGCAACGGTACTGGTATCCAGTCTTCTTTTGATTCACTCGGATGTCTAGATCTTAGTGCTGTTAACGGCTACCCTGGTATCGACAATGTGGCACTCGAAGCGCCGGGTTTTTCTACGCCTTGCCAGGCTACAAACACCGATAGAGAGATATTCTCTGTCAATGGATCTGACTGGATGATGTTCAATGTGATTAACATGGCGGGCGGATTCGCATCGTATTTATCTATCGATGGACATGATATGTGGGTATTGCAAGTCGATGGCACTTTTATACAGCCTCAGAAAGTAAAGCAATTGTATGTAACCCTGGGTAGCCGTTATATAATTGCAGTACCGACAGTGAAGGATAATGGTGATTTCGCCATTCGCTTTGCATGTTCAGAGGTCGCTCAGGTTACCGAACAAATAGCCTGGCTCTCATACAATGCACCTACAGCTTCTCAGCCAGTGGATTATCCGGTTACGGCAGACGTTTACCAGGACATGGGAGGCAATCTCTATGACCCCGACAATACGCAAACGTTCAATGAGACGGCAGCTGCTCCATACGAAGAGAGTGTTAAGCCGCCCCAAGGGCCGGCTCAGCATACTATTCACTTCACTCTCAATCGGACTGCTGTGGTCTCGTTTAGTCTGATGGATGGCGGTGCTCTAAACCCAATTGAAATGGAGTATATGACTCCATTGCTGTGGGCTGATGACGTGAGCGACCCAACTACTGTGGATATTGGTATTAAAACTGGTGACGTTGTCGACCTGATCATTGACAACATTGACCGTGTAATACTTCACCCCATGCATCTTCATGGGCACAGTTTCTGGGTGGTTAGCGAGAGCAATAATGAAAGTTTTGGATACTCCACTGTCGAAGAAGCTATTGCAAATGGCTCTTCCACAATTAATCTCAACAATCCACCTTATCGTGATGGGTACGGTGCCGCACCGAGGGGTCATGTCGTGTTTAGGTACATTGCGGACAATGCGGGGGCATGGATGTTCCATTGTCATATTAATATGCATCTCATGACTGGCATGAGTGCCGTGATTCTTGAAGATCGTGCAGCTATCAGACCAAGGATACCGGAAAGTGTCATTGACTTTTGAGCTGATTTCATTCGATATTATTACATAACTGATTAAATTTAATACTTTATTTCTGAACGTATAACATGGAGGCCGCCGGTCCATGAGCGATTGAGGCGAAGTCCCATACCTGAGCCTTTGAGGAAGAATTGCTATTTGCTTAATATACGATTGATCGATGTCGGCCGACAAAGGTCGATGGGAAGAGAGACTTAATATTTAGTCAAATGGAAGACCTTTGAGGTTTCTTCGATACCTCGTGATTGTCGCGTGATATCTCTGCAAAGGCTATTAATGGGTGGAAGGTAAGGACAGCAACATGTTAGGATGATATGAGAAAGACGCATTATTTACCTAATTTCGGCGCATGTCGCTCGAAATCCTAGCTTGCTGGGCCTGTAGCGTTGGCCTAGACATATCTTTCATACGCAGGCTTGTCTTGTCCTTCAGGAGCCTAATTCCACAAACCTTAGTCTGGGTCGAGGCAGTATTTGCAGATAATCCGGACAGAGTTCTGCCAAGCCACCCGTAGAAAATAGTCGAAAGTATCACTGTTTATAGCTGTGTGTTCATTTAGTAACCCTCCTTCAACACATTACATAAGCGGTACGATATTACATTACCATCCAGAACTTTAAGTTGTCCTTTCAACAGGCTATATCACCACACAATGCCAGAAGGCAATCGATGGCCCTACATCTTAAAGAACTTTTACCACATGAGTTCCATATATGCCAATTCACTCTTTTGGATCACACAAGCGCCGGTTAACCTTCCTAGCTGCTTTATCGCGAAGACATAGCCTGATTAGGCTTATGGTAGTGGCCAACAGGATCCAAAAACATGATCTCAGATGGCTGTAGCATCAGTGCTCAATAAATTGAGTGTACAGGTGCATCTTCCCACCTCTCATAAAAGAAGTTTCCGGTAGCATCCAAAGCATAAAAATATGCTTGGTAGTGCTCACCCCTGAATATGTCCAAATCTGCAATCACAAAATTGGACCAAAAATGACAGAAATTGTAAGTCAAGCCACCGTCATCAGTAACAAATGACGTGACGCAGAGCTATTGTGGTCGGCTTGAGATGTAAAGAAGTCTGCCGGAAAATGCTGGCGCACCATCTTCCACAGTCCCTTAACCGCGTTCTTATCCTCTGGCATTATCATGTCTGATACTAGGGGTGGATACGATTTGCGATTAATCGTTATTCGTATTCGTAAAGTCCAATACGATTACTATACGAGTCCATGTAAAACTTTACGATTAACTATACGAGCGCTGAGATTGGTTACTCGCAAAAAATCGTATAGTCATGCACGTGACTTTCATTATCTGCTGAAATGTGCACACGTAGAGGACAAACAAATAAATTGAATAAAAAAAGGCACAAAATTACAAATCAGCTGCTGTTGAATAGTGGTCTGCAAGCAAAGTAAGCTTTCTCATTGTTCCTGACTCCATCGAATGCCGTCTTAACCCAAGCAATTCTCTTCCACCACTATAATCTCTCAACAGCCACTTCAGAGGCTGGAATCGCGAGGTAATCTCTGGCGGCGGCTGCCATTCTCGGGTATTCATCTTTGTGGGCCCTCCACCACCTTAACAGCCATCCATCCTCAGTAGCGGCGACAGCTACTGTCTCTTCT
>JAJLTN010000663.1:0-13121 GCA_030568215.1 Lipomyces kockii | reverse complement strand
GTTCCGATAACACCCATTTGGAAACCTGTTTCGTCGAAGTTGTAAATGTCTTCCTCAGCAATCCCATAACTCTGAATCGTGTTCCGTACAAGCTCGAACCACTTTGTTATGATCTCGGGGCCTTCCATCTTTGCCCGTTGATGATCGTATCTTCGCGAGTACTTTGACTTCAACTCAGGATGTCGTGTAATAAAATTACGTACCCATTTGTCTCCGACTTGTATGGGAGGTTGGGACGATGATTCCGCACGCTTGGCAAGGAGCAAATCGGCCATTCTACGAACGCCCGCAACCCTAGGAGGAAGTCCTCGCTTATCCATTGACAGGACCCATTCTAGCAGCACCTCTTCTTCTCTGTCGGTCAGTTTTCGCGTCGGTGTAGTCGAATTGAGTCTTGATGCGCGGCCACATAGACGAGCGCGAAGGGTAGAGTAGGGGACGTCGTACAAACGCGCAGCACCTCTAATGCTTGCAATTTTGGTATTTTTATAAGCCTGGACCGCTAATTCAATTCTGCCTTCCTTACTTTGATCGTTTCCGGCCATGGTTGCTAGGTTATTAAAAATTTGAAATACGGGACGTGTAGACGATTGAGGAGTGAGCCGCTCGCTTGGGTGGTCCGCTCGCTTGCCGATCACGTTACGTCGATTTTATTTGTAATCTCAAACACATCAAATTATTCTCACACTTTTGGCGAAAATAATTTCTAACAAAATAAAACAGGTATTTTCAATGCTGTACAACTTGGCTACAAAAGCTAGTTACTATCCAAATGCATATGTAGAGAGCAATGAGGCGATCAGCTTGTAAGCGCTTGCAACCTCTTCATGTAATATTCCTTGCTGTCGCTGTAAAGATGGGGAGAAATTGTACGAACACGTATAAGGAATTAGTATTCGTGTCGTGCGTTAACCATTGCACCCACAATAATTGCGGCTTTGATCGCATGTGTGCTGGTTGAAATTGGCATTATATGCCAACTTTTTCGGACAAAGATCGGTAAAAACCCTGACAAATATGATATGCAGCCAATATAGCAGTTCAGCGATGGTTATGCGGTCGATCTTTATCCGAAAGTCCTTGTTCATTTCATGTTGAAATGGGCACAACAGCTCGCATTTTTAGGCAAAGATTAGTGCAGACTTCTGCAAAACGTACCCAATATAGTCAAAACTAAGAGCATTCCGCGTAATTACTGAGAAGTGTCTTCAATTGGCTAACTAGATATTAAGAGCTTACAATAGTGATTCAGTTTTTGAAGCGTTGAAGTCACAGAAATTTGTTGAGCTTGCTAAGCGATAGCAATGACTAAGGGTTGTCATTATGCAACTTGTTATGCAGCGATCTAAAGATGGGGCAGGTGAGGAATATGCCCTAAGAGCGGAATTCCCTGAATATCTTCATAATACTACTATACAATATCTATTGAGCCATAAAGCAGTAAGCTAGATAAAATATATTTTTCCTATGCCCTGAAATTATATCTACAGGAGGGGAGGTCATGAAGAAACTAATGGTGGCCCCAGCAAAAATTTCGTCGTCGCGAAAACGCTAAGAAATTTACTATGGGAAACAGCTGCTGAGGAGAGTGGGCGATGAGTATGGGTGATTTTGAGTTACTTGTGTCCTGGGGAGTATGGAGGAAATCGCCGGTTCCGTGCTCGTGCGAGCCGCACCAGAATGTTGATGTGCAAGCCATGACTAGCAGCCGGGTACTTGACATAAAGTAACTATCAATGTCAGTTTCAGTTTCGGTTGCCACAATCGACCGGGAGGCAGTTACAGCTCTGTTCTCGTCCTTTGGCGCTGCGCTGGACGCGCACCACGACGCGAGGGATCGCGTTATAAAAGCTTCGCGAGACATCACCGCCGCTAGCAAGAAAATGTTCGAATTTATGCTACGGTATTAAGTCTGAACTTCCATGACTAACGTTGTTTGGAAACAGTATATTTGCACTTCAACGGGTGAAGTATGCCGATGCTGAAATCCAACGGGACGATCCGAACAAGGCCGGGATCAAGCTAGAGTCCAACATCGCTGGCGATATTTGTGGACTAGAGCGGAAGATAAGAGATGCGTTTGGTGCTATTAGGGACGACCTACAAGGTGCAGGGGCATGGCGGTAAGTAATCTAAGGTCTTAACTTCTTTGGCGGAGTAGTGCTGACTTCTTGTAGATATCAGCGACAAATATCGGGGGCTATACAAGAATATGTAAGAACGCTCGCTATCTGGGATGTTGTTGGTATTAATGTGTACGGCTAGATCGAGGCATTGTTGTTTCGAGAATACCTGATGGAACGCTGGATCCTTTCGCACGAGGAGGTGCAGAAGTTAATTGGACATGAATTTTTGGTCACGTACTCAGACTATATCCTAGGTATGCTCGACTTTCCAATGCATCATTTAAGTACTGACGAGCCTAGGTCTTCTTGACACAACTGGCGAACTGATGCGGTTCGCAATTACAAATCTATATGATGTTACCGCGTCGGGTGTAGTCCAACTGTCGGCCATCGCGAAGCAGATATGTCAGCTCCTGCGGACGTTGAGGATAGGATTTTCGGGCTTGCGAGTGAACAGTTCTTCACATTCGTCATCCACAGAGTTTGTGAAAAAAGTGAATACATTGTACAACTCGGTCGACAAGGTCGAGAAAGCCGTATACTCGCTGATTGTCAGAGGGAGTGAATTGCCGGAAGGCTGGATCCCAGGCGACGACGATGATAATGGAAGGATATAGTGCACTATTATACAATACATACAAAATCACAACACCACTAACTCCTTTTCCTTCTGTTCTAACATGCTATTGAATTCTCGTAATCGTCCCAAGATTCCGGCATGGCCGCAAACTAAGGGCACCACTTTCTGTAGTTCTGCAATAATTCCTATGCGCTGTTCGGAAGGCCCGTCGCCGATAGCATCCTCCTCCGCTCCTATGGCAGGTATATCTGCCGCCCGAGACTTCACGCCCGCGACAGCATCCAATACTTCCTTCACCAAGTTCTCCGCTTTTGCCTCCATGTTCCCTTTCATATGTGCTGCTCGAATACTGACAACTTCATCCGCAATATCTCGTCGTTCTTTTCGAAGAGCTAATAGCTGATCTCTCAATTCCATTACATTTCGCTTCGCCTTTCTTGTGGCGCGGGCTAACACACCTTGCGCATTGACGGCGTCGCACATTTCCGAAAACCGAATCTCAAGCTCTTCAGCGTATGCCTCCAGAACTTTGCGTCGAAATATTCTCGACTGGGTATTCACCGACGACGAAACCTGTTCCGAAATAACCTGCGATACGACATCTACGTCAGAGAGTAGTGGCGCGCCGCGACTGCCGTCTCTTTGTGGGAGTCTATGTGTCACGATGCGCACGTATTGCGTGTCATCTATGCCAGCCACAGCGTCGTCATCGGTAGTCTGTTTCTTCCTTTTCGCAGCAGCGGCGGATGTTAGACGCGGTGCTTTCCGCTTAGTTGAATATGCAGGTTTGGACTGAGCGAGCTTGGGTGCTTCGTATACTGGATCTGTGTCCGAGTCGTAAGCGGCATACGCTTCTTGGTCCTTTGGACTATTCTCGTGATCGGTTTCCTCATAGGTTATGTCTTCTTCCTCTTCGGCCCTAAATGAACGGTTTTCCGGGGTTGCTTCTGACAACGACTTGCCTTTCTTATTGGCAATTTCTTCGTCCTCCGGCCCCTGCTCCTGCTCGTGCTCAATCATTTCGTCATCTTCGCGCTCAAAGTCTGACTGTGGTGGAGAAGTGGCAGTATTCCCCAGCGCGGTTGTCTTCGGCTGTCTTGGTTTGTTACTCTTTCCATCAGTACTATCGGGCACCCTCCTCAGGGGCATAGATCGTTTCGCATACTGTGGCGTCCGTGCAAAAACAGTAACCTGCTCACTAGCCCGCACCGCCGAAACAGGTGCCGATACAGAAGTACTTACTAGAGGTTCAGCGGCTGCATCGGTCTTCTTATCCGACGCTTTCCGTCTCGACCCCGGGGTCTTGCTCCGTCGTGCACCCTGTGGCGATTTCTTCCTATTGCCGGACTTGGGCGTGCGTGCTCTCGGCAATGAAATCGCGAATGACGAAGTTGAAATATATCGCGTCCTGCTGAATCAGTGTCATGCAATTCGTTTGGTTGACAAATATAATAACGGACATACCCTGCGCCACGAACACGAGATGCTATTCGCGCTGCACGATCCGTTGGTGCGGACATATTGTCGCGAAGATAGAATGTTGAAACCGGTAAGTGTAAGTAGACTAATAGACGATGGTTGGTGGTGATCTGTGAGGCGCGTGTTGACAGTAAGTGCAGATAACGCTAGTGCGGGTTAGGTGAAACATCACAAGGTCGGGTTTGAGCTACAATTTTAAATTTGTCCGTGTAGTTGCTATAGTTAGTCCAAAAACAATATAAAGAAATTCACTGCCGGTCTCGGCGACAATACGAAATTGTACATCATTCCAGTTTCCGTATATCCCAACTTGATATGTCTTAAGGATACGTTGCTGCTGAAAATGGGATTAGCGGATTATTTTCCGTCTTTAGCAGCTCGACAAGGCGAGCCAGTCCTCAAGTCAAGCGAACCCGACTACAAGGAGATCATCCAGGACCCAGAATTAATTGCGTTTTATGAAGCCAACACGCCATCGCTCCGCCGCAAAGCTGTTCTCGAGTCCTCAGTCATTATCGGACTGACAAAGGAGACGGCGGAACGATTAGTATCGCGTCGAAATTTCGGGTTGCATCCAATGTCGCGCGAGGAGCGGCGGAAATACGTGCACAGGGCTGCTGACGTGAACTGCGAGGAGTTCCAGCATGTGATTCATGAGGATTTGCATGTTAGTTGGAGAGATGGGCGAACACCGGAGGATATTAAGCGGCAGGAAAACGTCTGTAGTTTTGCTAAGGAGCGGTATAACACCTGTCTCAAGACTCAAGTGGTAAGCCGTTATAATGTAGCGGGCCCTGACATACCTAACGTTCTATCTGTAGAAATTGCTGTATGGATTGGGATATAAAATATCTGGCGGCAATAGTGCGCTTGACACAGAGATTAGACGCCAGGCCAATGTGGTTTATATGAGTTACTACGGTACACCCCATCATCCACAAGAGCCGACGCAAGGCGAAGTCGCGAAGATCGATTCCGGCTGCAGAGTAGTTGGTAATAGCTCGATGATATAACTTTGACAAACAGAACGTTATTGCCAGACGCTTGGGTGGTATTGCTTTGGACTTTCGGGTAAACTATACTGATATGGAACTTTACAATCCAATGTATTTTTCAAACAAGACAATGCCTAACTCCATGAAATATGCTGACATATAGTTAAGATGCACTACTCTACCCTATGTTGCCACAACGCCCCTGTGGCGCACTTTTTCATGCTCTATAAAGCATCCAAGACCCATAAACGCCTCAAACAATACTTGCTCATACACATTCTCAACTCCAAATCCGGCTGCCTTTGCTTGCGGACTATTCTCGATATTATCCAAGAATGGATCGTAGTAATGATCCCTCACGGTGTAGAGATCATTCGTATACTCCTCTGCTTCAAGAGGATCATATGGCAAATCGTCGCGAGTATCCGGCGCTACTAACTTAGAGTTGATCATCAACAACGCAGCATCTTCAAACGACACTGTCGGCGTATCTCTGCCACTGCGTCTAGCAGATGATTTCTTGAGTTGCATTGTTTTCTGTGCTGCCGCGACCGCCTTCCGAACAGCGTTTTCCGCTTCGCCTTCTTTCGCATTCGCCAGCTCTTTAATAACTTTCCTCTCAACTTCACGCTTGAGTTCTTGCGCAGTCAATGACTCCTCCAATGCTATTGTCCGCTGTTGTCGGCGCCTCTCTTCATCCAAATTCCGCATATGGTCTGCAATTTCTGCTTCCTGAGTTTGTAGGCTCGCATTCGCGGCAATTGCCTGCGCGTTCGCTGCCTCGTATGCTTCTAGTCGTGCCTCTGTGGCTTCCACATCAACCTTATTAACCAGATTGAAAATTGCCGTCTCAACTTCCTCCAGGTAATCATTATAGTCCTTTAAAGACGCAAACTCCTCTCGTCGTCGATTGAACACCTTCGCCACCCGCTTCCGCACATCCACTTCCCGTTCAACTGCCACATCAGAAAACACCTGCCGCTTGAACCTGTTCTTGCGCAACGTCTTGCCACAACTCGGATAGGGACATGGAGCTGGGCCCTGCGAGTATATTCTATCAACACATGACTCGCACATTTTGTGGTAGCATTCCGTGTTGATCAGGAATCGCATTGAAGGGTTCATGTACGTGTCCAGCTTGCAGATAGGACAAACCTCTAACCATCAGTCAGCTTCCACTCTAACTAAGCCATAGATCATCATTCCATTAGTACTCACCATCCTCAACTCGGGAAATTCCATCCATTGCTATCAGCTATGCGAGAAATTGGCTGGGAATGTAGTCAATTGAATATTAGAGTATAAAATCTGATGCCGATCTACTCTTGGGAGTTACTTTGAAGCCCTAACCCAGTAATTTCTTTACATCCAGTTCAAGCATATATTTACGAACAGATGTAATCCGACAACTTTGCGGTAGTCGATAAGCCCACCAACGGATACTTAGCGTATAGGAATGGCAACTCAGATGCCGTCCGACGTGGAGCCGTCGACGACGTCTGAAATCTTCTCTCCATATGCTGCACAGTTGCAGTCATCTATCGCAACACTTCGGAAAGGAGTCGAACAGATCGAAGCTGATGAACGGAATTATGTTGCTCTGCAGGACACGTTAGAGGCGTATAATCGGGCACTGACACGTGAGGCCATTGTACAGATTGGACCTAGAGCGTTGGTGAAAGCGCAGGTGGTGCATACGAATGAGATTTATACGGCTGTGGGTGAGGGATACATTATTCAGCAGTCGGCGTACCATGCGTCACAAATGGCAGGTAGACGAGCGGAATGTATGGATTGACTGTCTGTACATAAAGCTATTCTAATGGTTTTTTTTCCAGATTTGCGCGAATCAGTTGCCAAGGGCGAGGCTCAGATTGCCAAACTGGAGCGGAAGTTGGTGGCTTTGGAAGTTATTGGGAAACCGGATCAGTTGATTGTAGATGACGAATCCGGGTTGCCGATGATGGAAATCCGCGAGGAATTAGATGATGGTGGTAATATTATTGGTGAGCTATACCGCTATTGTTCTGTGCTGGGCCAGCTGACGAAGCGTTCGGCAGAATCCAGGCTCACACCTCAGACGACAACCGGGCTCGAGCAATTTGCAGAGGAGAAACTAAACGCAATCATGAAGCAATTTGAACCTGGCGCGTCAACGTCCAGTTTAGGAAGCATAAGTCCGACACCGCCGATAGGGAGAAGTGATCGTATTGAAGACATTACGGATGTCGAGACTCCGCCACCCTCTGTCACTGTACCCTCACGAGCTTCCCAGGAGAAGATTCCGTCGCAGCCAAAATCTATTTTGAAGACGGCGAAGAAAGATATTTCCATGCCAGACGCCCAACCGGTCGAAGAGCTAAAAGAAGCTCTATCCGCGAAGCGATCAGCCGCGTCGTCGCTATCGGAATCATCTCTTTCCATAATAGACTCTAGTCGTACAAGCACAGTGCCAATGCCTTCTCAACCAACATTTACTGAGCAAACACAGCCGTCATCATCGCCCTTGAACTCGCGTTCCAAAGACAAGTTCTCTGGTATCCCAAATGACCTTTTCGAGATCGAACGCATAGCCCAAGAAATTGACGTACAACAGGAGGAGGACGCCGAAGATATCCTGGACCTTGCAATTACTGACGGACAGTTATCATGGACGTTAACTGGAAACGATAATGACGACGAGTACTCTGAATCATTCGATGAGGATGACGATGACGATGAGGAAAATGAAGATCAGTACGGTAGGACCAGAGGGACATTTTTCCCATACTTGCCACGTGGACTCAATACACCTGTACTTTACGGCTCCTTATCGACGCCTGCGACTGAAGATACAAATGGAAATGTCTCGAAATATATTCGGCCTATACCTACCCTTGAACGGCAACCGTCTACTTTTTCCGAAATGAGCCTTGACAGTGAATCCCCGAACGGAATGAGCAAACAGGTCAGATTTTCTGGGAAAGTCGCAGTGCAGCACTTCCAATCAAAGTTGCCGAGCGCGTTGGTGTCAACGTCAACGGGCCTATCGTCTCGTAGCGATGACAGCAAAATTGCGTCAGAAGAACTTAAGCCTGAGCATAATGATGAGCCAAAACCAAAGAAAGTTTCACGATTTAAACTAAACAGGCAAAATGGTTCCGGTGTTGAAAATGTCGTACAAGCTATGAAGCAATCTCCTGGATCAACTGAAGTGCACAGTGATATTTTTGAAAGACAAGTGCTGGCTCCTGGGCCGGTACGATTGAAATCTTCCAGCGTGTTCGGCGATCTCTTGGGGAGAGAATCGCAGTCTCCAGGGACTAATTCATCCAAACCTCAATCTTCCATCAGTAGTAAGTCGGGATTGACCAACAGCACGATCGAGACGGACTCTCCGAAATCAGAACCAGACAAGTTCAACGCAAATGCGGCGTTTGACGAGATAAAGGAACGCGAGCCACCACCTCCAATTCCATCAATTAAGCCGGGGTCGCGGCAACGTCCACCCGAGCCTAGTCGCAGAGCAGGCAACAAATCGAAACCTTTCATCATCGGGCGGCCGATCCCTAAAAATCGATCAGGCAACGCCGCATCGTCACAATTATCGGAGCCAGTTGATATCGAGGCACTTATACGGGAAAACGTTATTCCCAATGACATTGTTCCATCGCATATGCAATTGGAGGATGAGTTGAAGCAAGAGGAAGATGAAGGCTCCAAACTACCGTTATTATCGGAGACAATCGTCGAGAGACCGTTTAAGCAAAGGGCATCGTCAGACGGGAGGAAAAAACAATCACTGTTCAAGAAAGGGCAAAAAACCAATACGGACGCAGGACCGCCATCTACAACGATGCAACCATGGCTGGTCTCTTCCAAAATCATGCGGGAACACACAACTGATGAAAATGTCGAAGACAGTATCGACGGCGATATGACCCTCGATCCAGAAATCCACAGACAAGAGATCGCCGTCGCTTACCATCACATGCGACAGAAACTGATTGACAAACAAGGTGGATATTCACTCAAAGTCTCAGAAATGGATTTCGTGCCATTGGATGAAAATGGTGAAGTAGCAAAAATAAGTCGATTTAAAAATGCAAGATTGTCAGATCGTGCACGTTCGAACTAAAATGAAGAACGAAAGTATGATAGAAAAAAGAGTATTGAACAATAGCCATAAGGTCATGATCACTGTTGATTGCCGGGATCTGCTGTTCCTCGAGAAATTTCGGAACTTCGAGCATTATTGTCACCTTTTCGTGATTTTGTAAAAAATCGCGATTTCCAACGGTCTCAATTATGTGAAGTGCCATTGTCCTCTGTCTTGCATAGAAGTTTATTGGCATCGCTTAAGTTCCAAGAAAGATATGAGCTGCAATCTAGCCTGCCACCTGCCGACCGATTTCCTACGGAATTCGTCGTCGTAATTTTCCAACTGTGGCTTGCTCGTTTCACAGCATACAAATCAATCATGCTTGACACCCTTTAATATTACCGAAAGTTAAATTACACAAAAATGATATAGTAATACAAATGACGAACAACAACCTGATTACTTGACCATCTTCCAACCTCTCAAATAAAATTTCACTCGGCAGACTTCAAACCGAAGTATTCATCAACTTCTAATTTAGAGCCAGAGTTATCTTCCAAAACCAAGAGCTCGCCCCTATAAATTAATTGACGTGCGTATATGAATTAATTATCGCGTGATGCAACTTCTTTTAAAATATTTCCTTCGTTATTAATCTTCTCCGGCAGTTATGCAGACATTTCCCCTCCCAACCATGGACGCGGCCTCATTCCGGTGGACTCTAGTACATCATAGAGGGCATAGATCTGATCTGCCTTAGTTTCCAACTCCTCAATAATTTCCTTCAGCCTGGTGACGAGAGCCTTCCGCTTTCGCTTGCTTACCGCTGGATCCAGATGCTCGTATTTGTCCACATGAGATTGATATTGACTAAGTCCAACATTTGTTAATTCTCTGTATACGAATTTAACCGGTAACTGGGAAATGTTAACTTACAACTTCAGATGTCTGAACTCGTCTTCCAACTGACTCAACACTGTAGTAACTGCAGTCTCTGGACGCATAGATGGGCGGATTGTATTCTCCTCCTCCCAGTGCTCTCGATGTTCAGGCTGGTCCTGAGGAGCCGTTGCTGTTGCATACCGCCACGAGGACTGTTCCTTGTTATCGAGTTGGTACTTCCTGTATCGCCTCCGCGAGCACACAGTACAGATAGCTGGATTGTGTTGAGAAATACTATCCATAGCTTTCCGCATATTGACATTGGGCAGTGGTATGTCGTCGACATAGACAGCGCGAGCTTGAACCTCTGGCTTAGCATTGCGGCCTCTCACTCCGCCAGTTGTATGCTTCTTTCCTTTAGTTTGATGCTTGCGATGTGGTCGAGAGACCTGTATCCTCAGTTAGTTCGCTGAACAACCTAAATTTGTCACCATGGTGAAAATTATACCTGTTCCGTGACAGAGGAGGCATCGCTGTAAGCACTTTCTACATCGCTCACATCTTCCGAATCAGACACACCACTTGAGCTCAAGACATCGTCGTCCACATCTTCAGATTCACTCTCCTCAATTGGTTCCTTGTTCTGCTTATGCCGAGACGACGAAGTGTTCCGCAGCTTAGATGGTTGGACTTTGGACGGCTTCTTTCGTGTGACTCGGGTCGACTTATTTCGCGCAATTGACTCTCTCCTCGTCGTAGCCTTTGATACAGGTTCCAGACCGGTCGTCTATTCACGTTAATAAAAATGCCAAATTTCAATTTTATGGGGCATTACATCATCATTACTTTCCACAGGTACGCCAAGCTCTTCTTCGTCTACATCGTAAGTCTTCATGGCCTTAGACTTCTTCAGATTTTTGGCCTCTCTTAGGAGCCGTTGCTTGGTGGAGAGTTTCTCAATTTTCACGTCATTGGTTTGAGTTCCTCGTCTCAGCTGAGATTTCAGATTATTGTTCACCTCCTTTAACCTGTCAATTTCTTCCAGAGCTTCAGCTAACGACTTGAGGGTCTCATTGCGTTCATCCTCTACCCGTCGGTGCCGCACAATTTGAAAAGACAATTCACGTTCCAAAGATTCAATGCGCAGTTTTAAAATTGACTGTTTCTCGTGCCAACTCTGTCGTTCCTTCTCTAATGCTTTCTGTATCTTCTGCTTATCGGCCGGCGTAATACTGCCGACAATTTCACGTCGTCGCTGCTCCAACTGCTGCTCTAAGTATTTGGTCTTTGAGGTGGCAAGCTCATGTTGCTTTCGGGCCTGTCGCAGCTCTGATTCTAAGCTCATAACTGCTGTTCTGTATGACGCGTTTTTTGTCTCTAACTGCTGTATACGCTCTTGCATTGTACGTAAGGCACCTAAAATAGCTACATTAAATTCGTTAGCTTGCTATTCATTCTTAACAGATCTAACTTGACGTATACCTTGATCGTCGTCGGAAATAGGAATAGACCCAATATTTTTGTGCTTGAACTTTCCAAAGCTCATTTTGGTGTCACCGTTAGATATCAGAGACGATATCCCAGTTATATCTGGTAGCCTGATGCTCGCATCATCTCCCGACTCGGGTGCTGACGCCACTGTCTCGTAATCCTGGCGTCTTGAGGCGACCTTGTTGTCAGTCTCTTCGGTATTCATTCCTAGTGACATCAAAAGGTCCTGAGTATTCTTGAACGAAGTTGGAATTTTTGCAGTCGATATCCTTTTGTTTCCAAATCGACTTTCGGCAGGGCTCCGAGGTCGATTCAAATCGGACAGAGAACGCTCAGTGATAACCTCGAGCGAAGGGGCGCGCTTTGGCGTAGACTGGGAATATGCGCGACGAGTACTTTGCTGCTTAGGTTGTACAGGTGAAAGCGATGATGTGGATACATGTCGATGCATTTCACTGGGACTGGTTCTTTGAGATGTCTTCCGCGCAGTTGTGGAAAATAATGGCTCCTACAGAAGTATCATGTCAGAAACAATCGAGTCGCTTATAATTCTCAAATTCATTACTTCCGGCGATCCGGTTGGTAGACCACGGCCCAACTCAATACTTTCAACGATAGAGGAAGACGTCGTTGACACACCATCCAGCTCATTCAGCGCGGCATCAAGTTCATCAGCCGCGGCACTGATTCCCTCATCTAGGTCCTGGTCAGGGAGCAACAGGGACGACATTCCTCCCATAAACTGCTCGTCAGATGAGCTTTCTCCATCATCGTTATTATTTCCAAAATTCATGCCCGATTGTTCCAATTCGCGCGATAGACTTTTTTCTAGTGACGCGCGGTCCCGTTCAGCAGAGTTGCTCTCAATTGAAAACATGCTTAAACTTGACGACATACTCGGCGTTCCATTAAAGCACTAACAGTGAATAATTAGAACAGAAAAACGAAAATGACGCCAACTCAGGCTCCGAAAGAAGGAAAATGTCGGATTAATAATTGCGCAGGCAGTTGCTCACCTAATGGAATATAACCAAAGTAGCGAAAGTCTACACTGTTTGTATTGTCCCTATATTAAGCGATTTAGAGAGCGGTGGTGTTGGTTCTATATAATTGGGATGCGTTGCGCGAGTTGGGTGTAAGGGGCTGTCAGGAGGCATGATTCCAGGAATTTGCGTTGGCACTGTTGATGTGCCTTGTGGTTTCCATAACAACGGGCAGGCGCGACCCGTTAACTTGTTTACAGACCATTTACCCTTGGTAGCACATTACATTGATCAAGTTTGCCGATTTATCATTTATAGCTCGTTTGGTCACTCGACATATTCTGCCAATATGGAACGCCTTCCTAGCGATTTAATATTGCAACTCGTAACTTATTGTTATGTTAGTATTCTTGTCATTCATTAATGCCTTGACACCGCCGTCGGTACGAGCAAGTTCTCGACATTTCATCACTGGAGATCTCGAACCAAAAAAAAAAAAAAAAA
>JAJLTN010000662.1:0-33304 GCA_030568215.1 Lipomyces kockii | reverse complement strand
ACAAGTATGGCCGTCGCCCAGCTCTTCTCCTTGGCGCTCTCTCGATGGCGTTGTGGCTATACCTTATCGGCGGTCTGCTCATGCAGTATGGCGAACCCAATCCTGTCACGAACCAGCCGAGCACCTGGCTGGTAATGGACCACCCCGCAGTAAGCCGCACCATTCTCGCCTGCTCCTACCTCACTGTTGGATCGTTCGCCATGACCTGGGCACCTGTATCCTGGATATATCAAGCCGAGGTTGTCCCGCTCCGGATCCGTGTGCGATCTGTCTCCCTCTCTACAGCATCTAACTGGGTCTTCAATTATATGCTCGCGTTAGCCGTCCCACCACTGCTTCGCTCTATCAGTTGGCGCTTGTTTTTCATCTTCGCATCTCTCAACGTCATGGCGTTCATTCACATTTGGTTTGCAGCACCTGAGACAAAACAGCGCACATTGGAGGAAATAGATGAGATATTCGAGCATGGCGAGCCAGTCTGGAAGTCATTCACGGGCGCAAAAGCTACAAGTAGGCTTGAGCAGCTGGCGAAAGAGATCGAGACGGGAAAATTAAAGACTGGTCCAAACGCTTAACCCTTTTGATTGTTTCGGATATCAGAAATTGGATAATATAGTCCATGAGCCTTCCTAGCTTGCTGCATTTGTAGTTGCGAATGTGCTAGCTGTTGCCGAGAAACATGTCGCGGGTCTGAGTCCACATGCCAATGGATGTACTCTATTCACCAAAGAGCGCGACCTCATCAAGGACCGTTATATTGTGTCTCACCATCTCCCGATCTTTCCCTGATCAACTTCATCCTCAATTTTTGGGTGAACATATGCCTTAATCGCTCATACGACTTTCCTCTACTCGCTTAGCAACTTGATCCGAGTCCGCGCATCAGTCAGAACCTCATACATCGTCGAAGCCATCTTCGTTCTTCGGTGCAGCTCATCTCGCATCACGGTTTTCCATCAGTCGATCTAGAGTAATGGATCCGTCACAGTAAGCCCACTTCGCTGGAAGAACGACGCTGTTACTGTCTCATTATATCGAGTTGTCCTCTGAACTTGAATTTTTTACAAGACAGGGAAACCCAGCAATTTTGAAGGATCTTGTAAGATAAGATAGGAATGAATGATAAAATTTTCGTTAGTAGGATCTACATTAGAATCGTAAGAATCCCCCCTAAGCGTGCGTGTATCCTGAAACTGATGTATACTTTTCACGATCACGCATATACGTCATTCGTACAAAAAGAAAAACTAAGTTATATATAAGTTTAGTGATTCTTGGCGGGTACAAACTATCGCTGTCGATTGATAGGGCTGGGTTCCCTACACTATATAGTCACGATTTGGTGATATCTCGGATAGTATCGAATTATCGGGGATAGTATAGACAAAGCAAATGGCTGCCGATACTATATAGGCAAAAATCGGCGCCGATACTGTATAGTCGCCGATAACCTAAAGCCTTATTAATCCCACATGAACACCCTGATACCAACCTAGTCTAGTAATTTCTCATATTGTTGAGATTAATATCCGTCAGGATTTCGATATATTCTTTCTCCATCAATCTGGATGACAATTACAAGATAGTCTGTTTCGCTGAGGATCCTTTCGGGGTGGATGGGAGGATGCTTGATCCAATTTATCCAGCTCCGGATGACGAGCGCAGTGTGAGAGATGAGCTCCTTCGATGGCTTTTCCGTCAAGCAGTTTTAACAAACATGAGACGGGCTTTGAGACAGCCTTCCCGCCTGGAACCGATATGGTAGCAGAGATACTCAACGGGCCTCAACCTGGGAAAGTTTCTCTGACTGTTGAACTTTGCGTAATATAAAAAGGGAGCGGCAGTTAAATACTCTGGATAAAGCTGACCACTAATCGTCCATCTCTAACAGCGTATATATGCTTACTCGTGGAATTGCTTGAGATTCGATGGTGTCAATGGTTGGATAATAGACCAGGAGGTTCTGGTGTCACAGCCCTAACCAGATGCGGCGCGGACTAAACCTTATTCTATTCAACAAAAAAACTGTGCCCCGATATCGGCCGAAACGAAGCAACCGGCAAGTTCCTGAGCCGCAATCCATCAACTCTTGAATTTTCAACTCGTCACGTGCTAGTGCCGGGCCCATAATTCAACGTGACTACGCGTCGCCCACTAACTATATTCGGAATAGCGTGCTTAGTGTACGCCTCATCCGTGTCTCCCCATGGGACTCGCGCATGGACTCACTGGATTGACGAATGTTTGTTCACAGTTCGTAACGCGCATAGAATTATATAAGAATATGCCAGAGTTATCTGATAGGCAGTCTGTTTTGGAGAGCCTTGTGACAGGTTACGGTCTCGCTCTGTCTACGGAATGTGCAATGGAAGAGATTGACGACGATATCGATAGGTCGTCATCTGGTAGGTCTGCGACAATACGAGCGTTCATATGCTAACTAAACATATACATTAAAGGATCCTATGAAAGTTATCTTGAACTAGAGCTGGATGAACTTTTAGCAGAAGCTTCGAGTGGTTCGAACTGCGACTTTGGTCTAGATAGCGGAGATTCAGACTCTGGTCCCCATCATGATGATGACGAGAAGGACAGTTTAGAATCTCTTACGAGTATTTCTTCGGATATAGATATAGAGAGTGTCTCGTCTAGCTCTGCTTTCGATGAAGCCTCGTACTCGGAGTCAATTCAGTCCGACAGCAGCGACCACTCAAGTGGTTCACTTTTAGATTGCAGCTGTGATTCCGATAATTATTTAGATATGGATACCATGGTATCAGACACGTTTCTAGAAATGGCAATCCACGTTGTTGGTAAACGCTATCTCACTCAGAGAGAGAGAATTATGAAATCGAGGCATAACCTAGACGTAATTTTGACGGAGTATAAGTTTACTCGCCCGGATCTTTTCCGAAGGTCTCTCCGAATGTATCCCCAGACGTTCGATCACCTTGTGGAACGACTATCGGCGACAGATGTGTTCTTGGGCATGACAGCACGACAAATAAGTGTGGAGCATCAGGTTGCTATCACTCTGTATCGATTTGGCTATTATGGCAATGGTGCGTCGACGTTCGAAGTGTCCATTTGGTCCGGGTTGGCAGTAGAGACTATTGCAAATTGCACGAAACGAGTCATGCGTGCGATCTTTACGAGCCACCTGGAACAGGAAGCGATACGGTGGCCGTCTCCGGCGGAAAGAGAGAAGTACAAGGACTATGTGGAGAAGATGTCTTGTGCAGCTTGGCGTAGCGGGTGGTGCATGATAGACGGAACGCTCGTGCCACTCTATGCGAAGCTGTACTTATATGGAGATCTGTTTTTCGACCGTATCGCTGAACGTTCAAGTAGTCTATCCAAGCCGTTATACAGTTTATACAATTTCAGATCACTAATTGAAATAGATAGTGTGCACGCCTGATTGCCGAATAATAGATTACTCCGTTGGAAAGTCAGGTTCCGTACCCGATTGCGTGGCATGAAAAGAGACAAAGCTTTACAGGCATCATGAGACACTGTTAGGTGAAGGGGAAATGTGTTGGGCTGATTCGGGTTATCCCATTCAGACTTGGCTGCCGATTCCATATCGGTATCCAGAAAACGAGGCAAGGGAAAATGGGATTTTCAACTTCACCCTGTCCGCGATACGTGTTAGGTCCGAACACTGCAACGGGTACCTGAAGGGTCGTTTGCGTTCCCTGCAGGAGCTACGAATCATGGTCGATAGCGTGAAGAAACTGAAGTTCGCCGCACTGTGGATAAGGGCATGTATTAATTATCCACTCTGTCGCCCTTATCCATGAACAAGACAATGACTTCGATATTTCAGATATGGAGCAGCATTGGATGGCTAATCTTGAACCTGACAATCGTGAACGCGTACCTGATCAGACGTGTGCAGAGAGAACGCAACAAATTACGCAAGCTAAAGCTCATCGTGACCATTTGCGTGACGCGTTCCTAGATTTCCGGCGTCATGGACGTTATTAGCAAGACAAGAGATGTATCAACTAGATATATTTGCAAGTTGTGCTATATGGCAAGATATTATATAATTCATGCCTCCTCCTCCTCCTCCTCCTCCTCCTCATCCGCCTCTTCCTCGTCTACAATTGTCTCAGTCTCCACATCAGTTTTTCCGAACTTTTTCATAGCCATCGCATACTTCAGCTTATATTTCATTAGTCGGGTCTGTTCCTTTGCCAGCCTAGTTTTCTCTCTGGCTGCAGCCAGCTTGATTGTTTCCAGCCTTGCTTCTCTTTTATCTCTGAAGCCTTGTCAAAGATCGTGTGCGTAAGATCTGCCATTACCTCTTGACGAGTTTTCTGCAAAATAATTGCTATTAAGATCAAACTTAGATATAAATAATATAAGCATGCATACTTTTGAGTCATGTCTAAGCGACATTTCCTTTACAGGTGTCGGCGTGTCAATATTATATGTGGATTCAGATGATGACACTGATCGCTTCGTCAAATTTGATGTAGAATATACAGCCTTTCTGAGCTCAATCCGAAAAAATAAGTCATGGAAAAGTTCGCAAACAACTGCACAATAGCAAGAATGAAAAAGACCAAGCTGAAATAATTCGCATCATGCCGTAGGGCATTGTACATATATTGCGGATACGACAGGATATGGATGACTTTGGCGAACAGAATAGCTTGCACTGGATATGCTCCTCCGGCCACGATACTCGAAATTCCGCCAAGAAGCATCAAGTACTTGTCGTCCACCATATATTTAGTCAGTCTGAGAGCAAGACTAATCGTGCTTTGCTTTTTCAATGGCATCTCCGTGTCACTCTCAATCTTCTCCCTAATTTCAGAAACATCATCACAAACATCCAAATCATCTGCGCGACCGTTATTAATTGGAACGTCGTTCTCGTCAAGGACGACTTCGTGCTTAACAATGGATGAGCCATGGAGCATTACCGTACGGTAATAATAGCCTTTGTTCAACAGCAGTTCGGGATGCGTTCCTTGTTCCACGATGCAGCCCTTATCCATAACAATGATATTGTCGGCGTCGTACACAGTCGAGAGCCTATGCGCAACTGTAACAATCGTGCAATCTAACCTTCTTGCGTGTAGCGCCTGATGAACGAGACTTTCTGTTCTGGAATCCATGGCCGATGTAGCTTCATCCAGCAGGAGAATTTCAGCGTCTGAAATGATGGCGCGTGCAATAAATATGCGCTGCTTCTGTCCGCCGGAGAGCAGCGATCCCTTGTCGCCAACTAATGTATCGTAGCCGTTCGATAAACGCATTATGAAGCCGTCCGCATTTGCGATCTCGCACGCTTCCTTCACAAGCTTTCTTACTGTCTCTTCTGGCATTGCATTGCGTTTCGAAGGAGATATTCCATACGCGATGTTTTCAAAGACCGACACTGAGAACAACACTGCATCGTGAGCAACGATAGAGACGTGCTGGCGAAAGCCGCATACGTTCAAGTCTTTCAAATCGTCGTTATCGATGAAGATTGATCCTGCCTCTGGCTGCTGTATAGTTAGCGTCACTATTGCATAGTAATGAAAAAATCACTACGTACGTTGTAGTATCGCATAATTAGTTGTAGAATAGACGACTTGCCACATCCACTTGCCCCCACGAGCGCAGTGGTTTTACCAGCCGGGATTGTTAAAGATATATCGTTCAAAACCCGAATTTCTGGTCGTGAAGGACACCGGAACGAGACATTTTGAAACCGAATATCACGGGTTGTTTTCTTCGGCAATTGCTTGCCTGTTTTTGAAAATGGATCAATAGCAGAAGTACGATCTATTGCCTGGAAAATCTTTGCAGCGGATGCGCCTCCTTGCGAAATCAATGTCACATCCGGTCCCATATCTTCAAACGAAAAAGCGCATATCAGCACAGCAAAAAATACTGTCACAATACTGCCGACCGAAATTTCATTTCGCACAAGAAATCGTGATCCTTGCCAGAAAGCTAGTCCGTATTCTGCATAGAAGAGAAAAAAGACAAATCCCATGAGCAATGACTCAAAAAAGACACGGCGTTGGCCATACATGAGTGCATCATCGCAAAGTCTATTAAAAATGGCCACCATTTTGTTCTCTGCCGAAAATGACTTGACTACACTAATTGAAGAGATCGAGTCGGTAGCAATATTGACAGCTTTGCCTATTGCGTCAGCGTTGCGCTTAGAGTAGCGATCGATGCCAACGGACGCCAAGCTGGAGATGAACACGACAGCGGGGATAATACATGACAATATTAAGGTCAATTTCCAAGATCTATGAAATCAGTCAGGCTGCCACCATTCCAGAAACTACTGCAGGTATACTCACTTAACGAAGGCGATGACAAACGCCGCAACAAAAGTTGAAATAGCACTTAATATCCTGCCGATTTTCTCACTAGTGCTGAGCTGAATCGTATGCACATCCTTAGTCACTCTGGTGACCAATTCCCCGGCTCCAATGGTTTCGTAGTATGAAATCTCTTGGCTGACCATTGCCTTAATATAGTGCTTCTTGATCCGTCGGGCAACCCTTTCGCCAACTGAAAACCAGCATGAGATGTACGTGAAATTCAGCACAAATGTCGCGACCGCCAGGTAGACAAAATACAATGCGTGATTATTAATCTGGTGCTGAAATTCGAGCGGTGAAACGGGATCAGAGGCATCCGCGTATTCTGCGAAAATGTCAGTCATTGAACCGAAAACAATCGTCATCAGGGGCAGGACGGTGCCAGCACTGATACCAGAAACTGAGCCGATAGTGGTCAGAAGATAGTCGAGCGCAGTTGAGTAACGATACAAACTCCAATACGAGTACTGTTGTTGGTCCATCTTGATCTCCGTCATAATTAATCAACAGGAGTACAGAGCACGATCGTTTATGTAAAGGTATGATGAAGTCCAAACAGACCCAGACATGGGAACAACAGATTTTGTAGGCCATCATAACTTAGAGTAAACGTTTTTTGGGTTGTATACATCAAAGAACGGTAACTCTATTCATTTAAGTTACTATTCGACGAGCTAAATTTGTTAGGAGCCTCAGCGCCTGTCTCGGCCGACCTTATCTCCTAAACGATTTTGACATAGACATTGCGCTGCCTGCCCCTCGTGCAAGCTTCGACCCGTTTATCCACCTAATCAAAAGTGCCTCGATAGCTGGGAACATACAACGACGTCTATATAGTGCTCATGCCAAATCTCGCTCTACTCCTGAAGAGCTACTGATCGCAAGGCATGAGCTTCAACGAGAGCTGGAGCGATGGGTGTTAGAAATTCCAGAACAGTTTCGGCCGAATTTGTTGGTGCCCAATACGGTGGACGATCCAAGGTATACAGTCCTCGGGATGCAGTATTTTGCGAATACGTGGAGTATACATAAATCTGGTCTTCAGAATGTTGATAACGAGAACCAAATATATTCGACGGAAGGGAGTGCGGCAATGAGCTTGCGAGCCGCACGATGCTGCATTTGGACTGCTCAAGGCGTGTCGCATTTCTCAACAGGACAATGGCTAGTTATTATTTATCCATTAGTTGCAGCTATCGTACTCACTATCGGAATAGTGCGATGTCCTAATCATGCCCAAGCACTAAAGGATGCTCAGATTGTCGAAAGCACTGTTAAACTTTATTCTACAAGAGCGACAGGATATGTGGAAGTGACCATGCATTTAGCAAAAGTATGCGGGAAGTTATATCGCACAGTTAAAGAGACTCTCAAGGAAGGTGGTCCGTCACAGTCGAATGCCACACCTGTAGATTCAGAGTCTGCGACCAGTGTATTCAATGCTGAATCTTTACTCACGGACGCTGAGCTGAGCTTAAGTATCGAACAATTTGAAGATGGGAACTGGCAAAGCCTGGAAGACTTTGGATCCAGTTTATTTGAATCAGGGACGAACTTGTTCGAGGTTGATGTATAGTCGGAGTCGAGGGAACAATAGCATTTTAATTTGCAACCATATGCACGGATTTTCCGCCACAAGGGGTCCTACTTGGGGATCACGACTACAGCTTACTGATTTATATATAGCCAACAACGAAACCTTGTCCTCAAGGCATTCAATGCTCAGAATTTAGGCTTAATCAGTTCCCCTCTAATAGTCTCCGTGCTCTGTGCGCTAATCTCGTAGCTGTCAGGGTTGCGTGTAGGCGATCACGCAATGACCACGTACTGTTGAGGGGAAGGGTAGTATGGTGTTTTAGAATCTACTACTAGTGCATTCTACCACGCAAAAGAGAATATCATTATGGGAAGAATTCCGAGTTGAAGAATCCAATGTCAGCATGTTAGCCGTCGGCCAGCGTTTTGCTGAGATATGAATCTTGCCTTAGTTAGCAGTTCGAGTGTAGGCTTGCTTCTTTCTGTCGTAGCCAGATAATCCCGCAAGATCTCATTCGCTGTTGAAGATCATGCTGTGTATGAGGGTAAACCATACAAATTGGAGTCCAGGATCTCTACAAAAATATACTTTGGATCGATGATATCGTGACGCAAGGGAAGTACAAGCCGATCCAGTACGCGTTATTCTTGCACGCAGAAAGTTTTGGGCGTCTGTGGAGCTAAGATCATTTAGATGGTTGCACTCTTGAACTCTTGAACGAAAAAGGGACGGACTTCACGGCGCCAGCTTCAAATGTTCATGAGCGCAACATATATATTGACGGCAAAGAATGGAAGCAGTGATTTGGGATAAACAAATATTTAGTAAGCTTAGCACTGCGTCGATCATTAAAACTGGGAGAATCCCTTAGACTTCACAAAAGTGTAGTCCCATGGTCCTTGCTCCGGTTCCTCCGCAAGCTGGAAGTAGGCCTCAGCATGAGCGTTGGCATCACGGTCCTGTTTCACGGGGCTACCATCCGGATGGCGTTCGTCGGCGTAATAAAATTTGTAGCCTCGCGAGCCATATGACTTCACCGCGGCATCGATGAGATGAGCAGCTGCAGTCTTACCGACACCGTAGGTTAGAAGTTGTGGCACTGCGCCAGTCACATTCAACGCGTTGCCACTGAAGATGAAGACCTTAGGAGAACTGGCGAGGTCTCTCCAGCTCGTGACCGTCTCCTGAAGGGCAGCGTAAATACTGGAAACATTGATCGCCAGATCTTCCTGAAACGCTGAAGTTGCGAGCGAGAACGCATCATCGTCGGGCAGGAAATGACGTGCGAAAGCTTGACTGCGTCAGCGCATTAATTGGTGCATTGTTCATCCAACTTACGAACCATTGTAAATAACGACGTTCGGCTCGCCCAAAGCATCTCTGACCTGCTTGAACGCACTGGCGACAGCCAGAGGATCCTTCAAGTCCGCCTTAACTTTGAAGTACTCGCTCGCGCCAACTCCTGAGCGATTAACAATTGCGACCTTGTAGCCATGAGCGGCAAACATTTTCGAGACACCGTGGCCAATGTTAGGACCTGCGCCGAGTACGAACGCGATCTTGGTCATTTTTTCGTTGATGTTGATATTTTAATATTCATGGATTCAAATAAGTTAAACCAATTTTTTGAGATTGGAGTGAGTGTGTAGTGCGGAGCTAAGCAGCCACGACAGGTCAGACCGACACTTTCTCATAATGCAGGATCAGACGGTCTACTCCTATATACTTATCCTATATGTTTTGCACGATTGCTGGTCAGCACATGACGACGAACCACGCGAATGTCAATCTTTCAGCAACAAACCATTCTTGGCACAACGCGGACGAACTGGGGGTCCGATGTCTTAACCGATCATGCAGGGCCGCATATCTCTCACAAAAGCACCATTAGACCCATGGCTGAGTCGTAGAAATATATTAGAGCCGGTTGACAACTTGAACTGTTACGAAGTTGATAATCCGCTTCGCGGTGCACTGTATTCGAATCAACACTTGTGCTGTAGTAGTCAGATTCGGCAAGAGTCATCGACTAGTAATCGAACTGTAAAACTGGGCAAAATTCACAGTCTGGCATATGGGGACGAAGTATTTTCCATATGCATCAGTCTAGCGAGACCAGCAAGGGAACCCTGTCGCTAGTTCATTGATTTCTAATCCAACTGTCAGCAGAGAGATTAGCGACGGCCCGCGGGAAGGCGCCGGGTTCACTGTGGTGACATGAACCGTTTTTCACAACATCAATTTCTGGGCTGCTACGTCATCTACAAGTCATCATCAAGCTGGAAGAAATTGGAGGGCGCTCCGATTCAGTAAAGAATTAGGGTGAGTTGGTCAAATATTGAAGGTGGGAAGTCAGTACTGAATGCTGACTCACTGCGGCCTATTGCTCATCCTCGACCTGGGGTTGGAGTCGACGTACGCCAGGCTGCGTGAGGCTCTGCTACTGATAGCTGTTTGTGGATCGTACCCTCCGTAAACGGTGTCTACGTCGTAATAAGTTAGTGCGATTGGTGGAGGCACAAATAGGTCCTAACATCTAGCACAGCCATTTCTATTCACACCTGGTATTTAAGATTTTCGCATTGGACCAGATATGCAGAGAGTTTCAGCTTTTAATACCTACAAAGTAAAACTGCTATCACCCTAATTGAATGATCGACAAATATTCGAGTCGAAAATGACAATTAAAGTACGATCGTTCCACGATTGAGTGTGATAGGCTTATTTTATTCTGACTATCATCTTGTTCCCCACGTTATCAATTTGTCACCTAACAGCATGGCAATTCAGTGCATGCGCCTAGGAGCATATGGGGTGTAGAGCCAGAAACTACGGCGCATGCTCGGGTCCACTTACCAGGCAAAGTGCCTTTCACGTGGCCCCTGTTGCATTAACCCCACGCCGCTTCACTGTTCAATAATCGAAAAGGGAGCTAAATGTGCGACGGGACGCTTAAACGATGTTCAGTAATCGAAAATGCATGACGAGAATATTAAGGAAATCAATCATTGATGAAGGTACACCAGGTGAAGGCTATTGTCCTGATTTCGGTGTCTCAAACGTTGTGGATGCCTCCAAGGCTGAGAAATTGACTGGCACGACGCCATGGATTGGTTATGAGGAGAGTGTTGTAGCCGCAGCTAAGGCGTTTGAGAAGTACACTTAAAGTGTCTAGCCAGATAGCCGTTGAACAAGGAATTTTGATGTCGATGGACATTTGAAGCAAGATGCTAGGCTTTCGTAATAATTTCATTCAGTATTCTGGGGAAGTGGGTCTTTAAACTCTGCTACTATAGTTTCGGATTCGATTCTGTTACATCTGTTACAATGAGCGTGGTGGATATGACAATATTTGTACACAAAACACGGTCTGATTTTCTGAGACTAAAATATGGACAGGAGAAATGGGGTCTTCATATAGACAATCATCTCTACATGTAAGTCTTACTGAGAAGAAAGACAACTCACATGCTTCAGACGAATCGGCCAAAGATGAAGATGACTGAGGAATAAAGACTGGCGTCAGGTTCTGCCTCGACGGAACGCCAAGGCTCAGTGAATGTCGGCTTTTGTGAATATAATAAACCGACGGAGAGACAGACCGCTCCGACTGATAAACGAACATAAGAGAAGGCTCCAATGTAGTATTAATTTACGTATTGCCATATATGATATTACGGTTTGTGATATGACCATATATGACCATATTGAGACTTGAAATATATGGTGAGTTTTACGGTTTATTGGATCAACCCATGATCAAGCGGCAGCCGGAGAATAATACGAGTTCATTTAGTGGTACCAGCAGGTTACAGAGGTTACAGATCCACGATCCTGGTGGTTAGACCCTCCCAGAAGAAGTCTTACCCAGCTCTCTCTATTATGGTTCTAGATATTTTGTCAATTCCTGAAACGTATGCAGCGCCTTCAGAACGCTTATTTTCCTGCAAAATTACTATTACTGACCGTAGGAACTGTCTTGGAATTATTGAGATTATTGAGGCAATTGAATGCTTACATCGTGTTGATAAGGGTAGTATGATAGTTTCTGTTGATAATGCTGATGATATAAGTTTGTCAGATATGAGTGAAGAAATGATTCCGGCAGTACAGCTATTTTGATTGCTTTCCCTTGTTTTAGTAGTGAACCCCAATGTACACAACAGACAATTAGTCGAATATAGACAATTTAGGAAGTGCGTCAACAATCCTGCATTCCATCTCCGCCCTTATCAAACTACAGAATGCTCATGTGCTTACGTCATAGGTTTAAAGTCATCTCGAGAATCTTGTGCATACCGACCAGTTGAGAAACATGCTGCACCTATCAAAATTAAACCTGCGAGGCTCTAGTGGTCGTCAGCGCACCTTCGCTCCCAAGTAATTGCGAACGAAGACAGTGTCTATGGTACTCGTAGTACAAGAATCGAGACGCGACCACATTACTCGACGTAATGGTAGAAGCCGCGGGCAAGCCAGTTGACAGTCGTACCAGGGATGGTAAAGTTACTCCGGCACCCTTAACCGTGTTATTATTATTACGATATCAAATGATATAATTTACTATTGTCCTAAGTTACAGCTCTCCGCGATTGCGCAGGCTGCTAATGGAATTGTTGCAAAATCAAAGTGTGGTGGCTGAGTTTCTACCGAGACAGATGTTGAAAACCATGGCAACATCTTTTGAATGAATATCGGTTACTTTCTTGCCTTCCCTCCCGCTCGATCTTCTTAACACCCAAGTCCAGTACAGTCCAGTGACTCGCAGTTTTCCAGCTCATCCCATCCATAAACCTTACTCTCAGCGCAAAATTTTAAAGCTTTTTTACCAGCTCCAGCAGTATCGGCAGCAAATCCCCCTGCACGCCCCAGGTTTGATTTTCCGCCTGGCCCCACTTTTCCCACTGCCACTGGGTGCCAAAGGGCAAGAGCACGGTATTCTGGAATGTCGCAGGGAACGCGCTGACGTTGCGCAAGACCGCCAAAGCCTCCACAAACATCTCCCACTGCGGCAGGTAGTATGATCCGACGAGTCCGCCCCATTGCTTGGACGCATAGTTTTTGATCTGGCCAGTGGGACCCCACAGAGTGATCTGGTTGCGCGCCTCGAACTCGTAGTAGTCCGCGATGGTGTCGTTGCCATCAGCGAGCGCGCGGGCGCGCGCTATCCACGAGCCCAGCAGAAAGTTGACGTCCGTGTAGAGCACGCGGTCGACAGTGCGGAGTACGTCCAGCAAGGGTTGGGCGCGGTCGATGATCTCGGAGGAGGTCGAGGCCGACGGGCTAGTTGTGTTGTAAAAGTGTATAAAGTCGACGTAGAGGTCTAGAAATTGATTGGCTAGCACCTGTCGCGTGATGTCGACAAAGTCGTAGTGAACGTGAGGATGCTGCAACATGGTCGGACTGGCAGCGACGGCGCCCACAAGCTTCTTCCAGATATCGACCAACAAAGAAAAGTCGTAAAACGCCTTAGTGGGGTGATGGCCGGTAATGTTGAGCAGGCCGTTGATATTTGGGGCCAGCTCGTAAATGGACTTGGGAACTACATTGACGACCGACGACGCATTGTTCATGTACACCAGGTTAACCAGGTCGTACCAGCAGTCGATGACATCCGCTGGCACAGTCATTGGACCATACCGGGCTTCGACAAATTCTTTCGTATACCGTTTGACGTTCAATGAGCTTGAGCTCCAGGCCTGGTCGAGAAGAATGTCATAGACAATTTGGTTACCCTCCTGACCTTCCATAGTCAAGCCAACTCCGACGAGCGACGACGAATTGGCCATTGCAGAAGTAAATCCTTTGGTGAGAGTAGGTAAATTGCCTTCGAGTCCCTGGTTGCCACCAAAGTCATGGAGCTCACACCAGATCCAGTCATGGCCATAGTAGGAGTCTGTACGCTGCCATTGGGGCGAGCCTTCGGAGAACAGGTCGAGAATCAGCAGCTGGCCGATTTCCGGCCCCGACAGGTAGGCTTGGATGCGCTCATCAGTCCAGAACGACGCGTCAGAGAAAAACAACCACCCTTGCATAACCCACACTGCATCAGGATCGGCGGCTCGGAGAGACTCAATGGTGCCCAACGATACGTTTTTCAGATAGCCGACGTCACCAGAGAACGGTGAGTTTTCATTGTACTGATCGAGCGTGTAGTAATGAGTAACGTTGCCATAGTAGGTCCGCTGCCGCTGGATTACGGCAACCTGAAGCTTGGTAAAGAACGGGTCCAACGGCTCGAGGAAGGTGACGTTGGTATAAATTACAGGGAAACCGGACCATGTGCTGCTATTTATGACGGTGGCATTGGGGTAGAGTTCCGTGATGGCGTCGGGTACGAAACCAGTGAATGACGGCAATACCGGGGTCATGCCGAGCTCAACCATGCGCTTGACAATTTTCTGTTGCAGCTGCATCTGCTGTCTAGGCCACTCCAGAGGTAGGGAGCCGTTCCACGACCCTTGGATGTTGCCGAAGCGATTCCAGGGCTGGAAGGCGGGGCCCGACAAAAAGTTCACAATCTGGGCCTGCGAAAATCCAAACTCTTCAAACACTTCAATCAGCACTTGCTCGTAGCCCACCCATGCCAGGGGCATGTTGATGCCGTGCATCGCGGCCCAGTCCAGCAGGTGCTCCCAGTCGGCCCACGAGTAGAACGCCGTCGTGTATCCAAAGGTGACGGTATTGAAGTAGTACCGCCACGGGACGATCGCGGCGCCACCGAGGGATCCATGGTGTCCGGCACCACAGAGCCTGGGCAGCGAGCCCAGGCTATTAATGGTGCTGGCAGTCCAAGAAATCGAGACGCGACCGCATTGCTCGACATAATGGTAGAATCCGCGGGCAAGCGAGTTGACGGTTGTTCCAGAGATGTTAATGGTATCCTGCCCAGCCTTGCTTGAGATGGTGTAGGAGTCGTTGCTGGAGGCCGATGTAGACGACACTAGCTCGAATTCAAACTTATCTGCAAACTGCGGAAGTTGGCGGGTAACCAGGTCGTAAATGCCATGGAGCTCCGCGTTGGCACAAAGAACTGCTTGGCCTAGGGCCAGCGCGGCTATAACCAGCGATACCAATTTCATAGTTATCCGGCGACGAGCAGGTGAGGAATGAACCGACTCATATATTAAAGCACCACTGCGCACAAAACAGGAAGATATAGTTTGGCTTATACGATACCAAAGCATACATTATTGAGTAAAAACTTCACGATGTCCCCCTGTAGACCAGTGTAGCCGTCGCACGTGTTAAATAAGAGTTAACAGAGACATTCAGAGCAGGCCCAAATAGGCTTTTCGATAAATCCAAATTGTAAGAAGGGGTATCTCAAATTGGAGGCAGGAGATAATATTTGTTGCAATATGATAATATCGATAAGCAGCTTGCGCGACAACGTGGACTTGTTAATTGGCCCATGCAGGTAGAGAAAGGTACGGGAGTGGATTTTTGATACCTTGGTCAAAGCAGGAGACTCCGGCCGGTGCGGCAGCAAATTTTCCAGTAGGGATCAAGGCCATCAAGCATATGAGCCAATGGACGGATATGATTGGTGGAAGTACTCCCACCTTGCGTAGCAGAGGTTGGTGAAGGCCCATTGATTAACGTCAATAGCTGTCTTTGCTCATGTTGACGACGGGCGCCTGTCTTCTTTGGTCCCCTGAAACTAAGCGACATCTACAGATTATTGAGAACTGTCGTTCTTACATACTAGTGTATATACGACAGGCTGTGCGGCTCGTTACTATAGGATTCTGTCCCCACAGAAACACCGCTTTACGTAAGGGTTGAGGAAATTTTAATTGGCCGTTCCTCTTCATTTATGATTCAGCCTTCCCGCCTGACCAGACTTAGTGTCGACTTACCCTGAATCCATAATATCTCCTATGATACATGCTTAATCGTTAAGCAGCTTGACGATAAACAAACACCACATGACTTAGGCAGAGCACTCCTCTTAAGACGCATGTGGATTCTACTTGAGTGAGGATTTTGGCAATGCAAAGGTTCGGTCGCTGTTGCCGGGTCAACGGCCGGACAAAGTGGGAGAATTTTGGCGCTCCATACTTCTGAGCCGAGTGCTTCATATTGACCGGTGTGGGCCATTAGATGCTGGAAACAGTAGTCAAGTCAAGAGTATATTAAGGATTAAATAAACACCCGACAGTTATCCGATAATTATTAATAAACGGAGAGCACTGTATTAAAGATATATCAAACTTAGCGACCTATTAGGGAGATATCAACCGACAATCCCACAGTTTAAAAGAACCAAGGTTATTACGGCAGGGTAAAAGGGAACCACACGATATCTTACGATTATGTGCTCGCCTTTGTCAAACACTCGGAGCGATGCCTTGATCCGGGGCGTCCAGATGATCCTCTCTTTTCTCGACCAACCCACATAACACGCTCCGGATAATTACTAATGATGCCATCGACACCATCCTCAATTAGCTTGGCGATGGTGACTTCGTGGTCGACCGTCCAAGGGATGACGGACATGCCGAGCTTGTGAGAGCGCCGCACTACGTCCTCAGTAACAAAAGACTCATAACCCGGTGTGTTGACAGTTTCGTTAGACGGAAAACCGTGGACAGGGCTAAGAATCGATGCCCCGATTGACGCCGCTGCGGCTACCCAGTCTCCACCGAAGTCATCCAGATCCACGCCTCCAAGCCAGGGGTATGTGCCATCTACCGGCACGACAGTCGTCTGGTCCAAGAGGGCCACGGTCACGATTCCGGGAAACTTTTTCTTGATACCAACTAGGGTCCGCCAGTCAAATGATTGAATCGTTGTACGGGATGCGAAACCACGTTTTTGGAGAATTGGTATGATATCATTGATGTACTTGTCCACTGGAAGAGTTTCGTTCTGGTTTTCCGGGTCAAGTTTTGTTTCGAGGTTGATGCCAATCTGCTTGTCACCATAGCAATCAATCACGTCCAGGACTTCTTCGAGCGTGGCAATGCGAGTCTTCGTGTGCACTGAATTTGTCCTCGTCAGAAAGACTATTAACATAAGTAACGACTTGAACGTACGTTCTGCCTGAGGATGCCCGACCAGCTGCAAGTCGCAGCTCAGAGTCTTGACCTCTTCAAGAGTCAGATTGGCGATATACGAGCCTACAAATTTTCCGCGACACTTTGTCTCCGAAATCGAGTGCTAAGGATGGAATGTCAATGAATGGGGCTAAGTACCGCGGGATAACAACTCACGTCGTGCCAGATTACCGGAATTCCATCCTTGGTGAAGACGGTGTCCATCTCCAGGATATCCACACCTATTTCCTACGGTACTTTAAGTCAGAGGGACCAAGTAATCTTGCTGCCAATATTCAACATAAGCTGACCATTGCGTTTGAGAATGCCTATTAATCCTATAGTTAGTCAAAATTCAATTAACCGGAACCGTATGAAACATGAATAGAATGAAATAAGTATACCCAAAGAGAGCTCTCAGTCCTCATGCCCAAACCTCCGCGATGTGCCTGCACCTCAAGATGATGCCGGTTGGCGCCTCCAGTGAGGCGATTGCCGGGTGCCTGCACCTTCAGATGGTGACTGTTTGCGCCATCAGTGAGGGGAATGACATAGGCATTGACAGCAGAAACAGAGGCGGTCAGAAAAAGCAGGAAGGACTTGACAACTAAGAATGACATCTTGGATCGGAGAGATGTTCTGAACTGTAAAATTCCGACGTTTCTGGGAAGTTGCGGAGAGGATCCATCGTGCCCCTATTATATGGATTTTCGTGTAACCAAGCGCGCCGCATCCATAGGAAACGAAAACAACAAGGCTGGAGCCCGCAACTGTTGCTTACTGGCCAGCGGCATATCCAGACCGGAGGACTTCCCGCCGAATAACGACGATGGGCGACCGCATCGGGCCCATTTGATCATTTTCAGCAGCGAATTACGATATTGATAAGCCCAGCGTGCGATGCTACCCGCGATTCCCCGGACTCCTGAAATATCGTCCAAGAAAGTAGTGCTACGGACAAGCTCAGGTTCGTTCTTGGCAAGCATATAAGGTCCACGTCTTGGCAGACATGCCGTCATGTTCCTCGGAATGATTGGCCAATTGTGAACTGCTGGCCATGGTCATGGACGATTTTAACAAAAATCAAGGATGCGAGGAAAGGGCTAGCTGAGTCTCAAAGAATACCAGCAACCTAGGCAATCAGGTCTTCTGCCATCAAATTACTACCATCAAGTCCAATAAGGCACAACAACCGAAAAGAATATAACTTTCATATACATTAATAGCATAAGAAACCACACGTGCTCGAGTCTCACGCGGTCAGAACACCTCGATATTTCATTTTACCTTCTGTGAGCGTCTTCAAACAACTCTCGATTCCGTCAACATTAAAAGGAAAATGCATGTTAATGGGCTTGATACCGTGGAATGCAGCGAAATCGAGCATGTCTCGGTGAACTTTCCTAGCAGCAACAATCCCACCCTGAATTCGCAAGCCGTTCAATAATAAATGCATGTACGGAATAGTCAAGTCCTTGTTGTCAACCGAAACTGGTGAGATAGTGCCGCCCGGAGCCATGAGCCCAATATACAGATGCCAGTCTGGTTGACTACTCATTGTCACAATCAGGTGATCAAGAGGCTTTCCAATGTCCAGACTGGTGAGTCCCTTTGTCGCATAGAACTCTTTGGCACCGAGCTTAATTGCATCATCCTTCTTACTTTCCGTACCTGAGAAAACGACCGTTTCACAGCCCATCTTCGCGGCAAATTGGATCGCTAGATGGCCAAGACCCCCTACCCCGACGATACCTACACGTGACGTTGATTTGACGTCAACGACATGAAGTGCGTTGAATACGGTCGAACCAGCGCACATCAGAGGAGCAGCGTCTTCACTGCGCATGTTTGGTGGGATTTTGAATAGAAATGCTTCACGCCAGACAGCGTGAGAGGCCAATGAACCCTGGTCGAAGTCTGCCAATCCATACATCTTGCGATCTGGGCACATTGTTTCCCAGCCGGTAAGACAGCTTTTGCAGCGGCCGCAACAGTCGTGCTCGTAGCCCCACCCCACCACATCGCCCACTTTAAGGTCCTTCACGTAAGGGCCAATTTCTGCAACAATCCCAGCTCCTTCGTGGCCAAGCACCATATCAGCGTGTCTATAATGAACGTCTGTAAAGCACACCCCTGAGTGCGTGACCTTTACCAGCACTTGATCTCCCTTTAGGTCGTCTTTATGCGTGGTTGATTTCAACACTTTACCGTCGTGCGAACCTTTATAAACAGTGAAATCAAATCCCATGGTGAATATGTAAGACTGATAAGCCAAATGAAATACTAAGAGACTTCAAAGGTAAGCTGTAAGTAGCCCTTATCGGAGAATATGGCAAATTGACCATTTTATGTACTCTTGGTAGCCTGGGGGCCGAGAGGCGTATCGAGGAAGGATCGGCGAAAATCATGGCGGCCACAAGCGGAAAAAAGGCGCAAGGGTGATGAGAACAACGACATCAAAGCCATGGCGACGAGCGTGAGCGAGAATTGATCGGCAATGACGTTTTGTATATCTCCGACCGGCGACCGGAGAAAGAAGATTCAAATCTGCATAGACCACTGGTGACGTGAGGTAGACTTTTTCACGCCGGACCTCTCAAATATCAAAGCGACCAGATTCTGACCACGTGATATCGCAGTTATGGACGCATCTTCATCTTGTATTTATGCAGGGTTTTAGGGTTCATGCTAAAAAACTTGTGCGTACTAGTTCACTTACAGGAATAAAATCGGCTAACCCTGGCTATCAAATGCAATGGACTTAGTCCGGATACAAATATTCGCAATAATCGACTATATTCGTATTTGTTATTCGCAAATGCCGAGTATTACGAATAATATTCGATGATTTTATTCGCAAATGCTGAGGATTGCGAATAATATTCGAGTATTCGGCGGATATGCTGAGGCCCGGGAGACCATATTGCGTCGGCGCTAAACACAACGGACACCGTACGATATCGCCGGGGTTTGGCCATATCGCCTGTCAGAAAAGTCTAGCGATATTACCGCCTATTTTATCGCCCACTTAGCGATATCGCATCGCCATATCGCGTAAAACACTTTGCGATATCGCCAACTCGGCGATAATGGGCAGAGATAAGTAACTTACCGTGATTAATTTAATGCTACTAATAATAGGCTTTAAGGTTTAACAAGGAGGGCTGAAGAGGATTTATTAAATATGCTCTTTGTAACCTATAAATATCTATGCTGGGGACTTTGGCATGCCCTTAATTTACTATTTACTTAGTCTTTCTATCACGGGGCCATTTCATTACCATGATGGACTAGGGTTTCCTTCATGGTAACAGGATGTGACTTCCCGCTTGTATTACTCGGCTGAGAGAAATGACGCTGTCGACGAGAAGGATCGTACCGGCGCCGGAGTAGACGGACTGAGCTGAGCGTAATTCGAGATTGCCACGAGCTCAAAGTTCTGATAGCGGAGCTCGATGTCAGTGAGTTGTAGTATTGTACATATCTCTGGCTGGAGTGTAGTCAGCTAGTGGAATGGCAGATCAGTGTGAAGAGCGGACATACCATGTACACACTTGACGGCGGCGGCTGGCCACTGGGAGATTGGATAACTTATGCTTGCACGCGTTTGTTGCCGGACTGAGCGTTCCAGGGCTCCAGGCACAACGTGCGTTAAGATGAGCTGCTCGGAGGGTGCGACAACCCTGTGGACATAATATTTTCGCAACGCCGAACCGATCATTATTCGTAAACCAAATCTGGAGTACATAATAACTCGTGAACGCAAGTTGGATTGGCCAAGTATTAATACTACTTGCTTAGCGTCGCTTCCTTGTCTTTGATTAGTCGTTTCTTGTTTGTTTTGTTTCTCTTTGTTGTTCGACCTGGGTTATTTCGTTGTGAATTCTGACAAGTTGTACTCCTTGTTTATTGTTTTTGTGACCTCTATTTTGTATATTGCGAGACCTCTGGACTTGCGACTTTAAGATGGGCCTGATGCTACTCTGAGGACCGAAAGAATTCTAAAAAGGTCGAATAAGTTCTTCCATATTGACAATAAACTGAGCTCTTAGTTTTACAATCTATTGCTCCTGAAGCCAGGCCCTATAAACCTCTCCTTCACGCACCGGCCCCTACTTGGGCATCGATGGGGCTTCATTCATGAAATCATCTTCTACCCTAGCCTTAAAGGCATGGAACGAATCTCTCGGCTTTGGCGACGTGCTCTACATCAGCATGCCCTACCAAACTGGCCGTCAAGATCGCGATGAACCTAAGTGGCGTCCATGAGCGGAATCAAGTTACATCGATGGCGTCGATGGTGACAGCATCAACCTTAAAGCGATACCGCATAATGTGAATCCGAATCTTCGGGCACCTGAGCTGGGGTGTTGGCTTGCTTCGTGATCCTGGAGACTGCGCTTATCCTTGAGGACGATGTATGTTTGCTTTGGGATTGAGGATTGCTAGGCGGTCACGTTATGTATAGATCGACTGGGACAAAAACCTTCCCAGATATTCCAGGACCTGAGCATTCAGATGCAAAACAGCACACTCTAACTCGTCTCGCCCACTGACCACCAGCGGGCCAGCGCGCCGTATGGGCTTGACTGGGACGTCCTCGTCATGGGACAATGTGCGGACGAGGCGCACCCCGACGGCCACATGCACAATCAAGGCCTGAAGGGGAATATCACACGTTGGTGTAGAGCGTTATCACGATTCTGGGTGCCAGCTGGGTTTCAGGGTTGAAAACATCTTAGGACCACTCTAAAGTTCGTTTGTGTAAATTTCCGTGCGACGTTGTGTCTCTATGACGCTAGCCTGATTCGGATTAGTACCCAGCAGATTTCATGAGCGTACGCTTTGTTACATGCCGCGTTACCCGCGTACGCACATCGATGTGACAGTAGTGATAGCACCTACTCTTGCCACTGACGGCCAATGCATGCTCCGTTCTCTTGCCACAATCATAATGACAATGATAATTGGGTCATTATAATTTATAAAATTGCTTCGGAACTTTCTTCCAAATAATATTAGAGCAGCAACCAACTAGTGTCGATGGGTAGAATGGAAGTGAATGTTGGAGTTGAACTGTCTAAGTGAGGGGACCTTCGGCACTAATTCTGAGACCTGAGACTACTGAACTCTGCAGATATTATTAGTTAGAAGGTCGCCGTCGTCGTTCTTATATTTTTCACATTGACCCACAGTAGAGCCAGAGCGACCCGTCAAAAATATTTAATGTCTCCACTACCTCCTCATTATCTCTCAAAAACAGATAACGCTCCAGGAACGCGCCCAGTCTGTACTTTGTCATTCCACTCGCCACTCAATGCAAATCGGAAATGTTAGCATCATTCGTGGGATGTTCGCATAGTTCATGGCAGCTAATTTTGCTGTACAGAAAGCAGTGCCGATATTCACACAAACCTACTCATCGAATCCTCCAACTGTCACCACACAAGTGGTCATTCCGGTATCGGATGGAGTTTGTGTGCAAACAGTTACAGCCATTATTTGTGATCCAGAGGCATTGATCCGTTTGAACCCGCTAGTGAAGAAATTCACCCAATTACCGGCTGAAAAACTGAACGACGATATATCCGCAACTGGAAAGCGCTGGCGGTATCACATCGCCGATAATATTCCAATCTTTGGAGGACTGATGTCGACCACAACTGAATATTACGCGACAGTTACAGCACTACCGGCAAATATTAAAAGCGAGGCTGCACGAATGATTGTCGAGACGCAAGCTTCACTGGGAGTATCTACGGTTTCTAACTGGACAATTACAGAGACTGATCACTGCGGTGGTGAGCAGGGTATTGTCATTACTGATGTTTGCGTATCAAGCATACCCCTATTGCTAAGACCTGTCGTAGTAGGGAACATTAAGTCCGCACATATTGAACTATTTCAGAGAATTGTTAAGCGGCTTGGCAATTCATCGAGCTAAACATACTCTGTCGCCGCACTGACAAAGCTGAAAAATTGGAAGTTGTGGATTTCACTTTGCATGCTCTCCTTTGCAAGAAACAATTCGGATGCACGTGTATGCTGTCTATGTTTCGTGACCGCGGATATCTGTAGAATTTATAATTAGGTAGCAGTATGTAACTAATAGTGCTCTTAATATGACGCATACCAACTTGTATCCGTATCACAACCGCGTTGCCTTGGACTTGTAAGTATGCTAGTTCACAGCACCCTGAATGATTTGGAAAATCTGCGAAAATTGCGCTGCCATCGGTGGTTCAACTTTTGGCCCGCAGTATAAGGCGTCCCGACAGATGAACCTAGTGCACCTTTCAAAGCACTGTGACTTCCCTCAACTCGAGAAGACGTGCTGATCCCAAAGTTCGGATAGCGCGATATGTGTAATTCGGTCCAGCGTTCTGCGGTTCCGTCTATCCACCATTGGTTGATGAAATAATCCACGGCTTTCGCCGGGAACTGAGTTTTCAGCGACTCCAGCTCCTTTTCCAGATCTGCCGGGCTCATTGAGCTGGCTACCGCTTTGATAGCTTTCATAAAATCTTGGAAGCCAGCGTCGTCAAAATATTTCCGGCAGTTTTTCATGATGTCCTGTTCAATATGCCAGCGACAGAGCTGGTTGAACGACATAGGGAACACCCCGGCCACTCCTGTCATGAGTGCCTTATCTGCGTCTGTAATTACAACGGCCGGGCATGTTTCTGTGAATACGACTTCCTCTGACCATTGTTAGCTTCATCTTGCGCTCCGTATACTGTCTGCTTACTCAACTCAACTGTTGCAAAACGCAGATATACGAATCCGTTTTCTCGTTCATGACGAAGCATAATGCTATCCTTATTGTCCTCACGTTACTGTCAATAGTGACAATGTTGACAAGAGGTAAGCGGAATCTGTTCGTTTTATACGTCGCATCGATAACTACCATTTGTCCGAATAGGCGGGCGGTTTGGACGTCTTCAGGAGAGCAGAAGAATAGAGCATCTAGTGCGTTCTCAGAAGTCAATTTCAGGCGGTATATATAGCCATCCGCCTGGAGTTTCTGTATGAACTTTGCAGTTGACGACTCATCATTCTTCGTATAATCGTACGTGCGATTAGACACGTCCTTGCCTACCAAGTGCAAATCGAACGTTTGATTGAGAAACTCCGCAATTGTTGTACGTGATGCGGAAGTGTTCTTGGCCAGATCAACCATCACTTCTTTGGCCGCAGGCGTCAATGGCCGATTTTCAGGATAGGCGAATAAATTAATACCTTCCAGCTGATGCCCCTTATGCTCACCTCTCAGGTCTGTGACGGTCCACGTATCGCTAAGCTGCTGTTTAAAACGAACCCTCCATGGACATTGACTGAGCATCGTTCTTGCCTCTTTTAGACGGATCAAGCTATTTTCACCCAAAACACCCTTCTCCAATGGAAGCTTTCCAGGGTCGCATTTATTGGCACATTTACAAACGAGCAATAGTGTCTTCTGTTTGTTGCTGACGTGACCATTTTTAAACGCAAAATTGTGCGGGATTGCGTACTGTTGTACGTATTTTCTAGCTTGATTGTCAGTGTCCAGTACCATGCCTACATATAAATTATATGCGTCATTGTCAATTGCTGTAGTACGATCCATTATAGGTGCAGTGTAGACTAGGATTTAAGTATGGAAATATGTCGTTAGTTTCGAACGCGAACGCGTCTCGTTTAACGCGTTTGCTTAACTGCGACCGACGCTGGGGTAATTCAGGGTTCCTCACAAATTGGGCCCACGCCGGGTTAGGGCAAAGAGGTACTACAAACGCGATGGACAAAACAGGCTTAGCGCGTGTTCCGTCCAGAAATTCCCAATTTTAAACAGCCAATCATTTCGCGTTCTGACACGTCCATTTCCGAAGCGTCTTGTTAGCTCCCCAAAATCATCTCCAAGAGAATAATCTCTACAACAACATGTCTGATAACGACTACGAAATTGTTTCCGACAGCGGGGCCGATGACTTGTCTGTTGGCTCGGGTAGCACTTCCTTGACGAAATTGTTCGTACTGTTGTTAACGTAGCGTGCCACAGCGTCTTCGCCGTAACCGACAGCGCGCTGCAAGTCTTTCATGCCGCGGTAATTTGCACCTCCGAAGCGCTCGTATTTGGAAATGAATTTGATATTGCTTCTACGGATGCCGTCAGGGGAACCAGAGGTGGGGTAGAGGCGATCGTGCAAAACTGTAGCATTCTTTCAGCGCATGACTCATCGAGGATTGGATCCACATTTTTCCCCCCCGGATAATACCCGGTAACCCTCAAGACGCAAAGATTCGGCATGAGTGAAGAACGGAAATCATATAGTAATGAGCCGTCCAGTGAGGCAAATTAATAGTGTATGAGACAGGCTGTCCGGCTGACTTACCCGGTTCATCCTCTTTCATGCAACATCCCAATGTAACATCGAGTAGGGTAAAGCCGGGTAAACCGGCTCAACCATTATGGCAGAACACCCCACCCGCGGATGGCCCACGCAACACCGGTTAAATGTGCAATTGGGTCGAGAAATTTAAGCGGTAATGTGGATATTGATAAGTCGTGTAGTTATCCATTCAATCAATCGACCGTCCATTGTCTAATGATAATGCCTGTATTGTTTCAATAATTGTCACGCTGTAGTTCGTGCCAGAGCCAATGCAAGAGAAACTCATTTTGCAACCCACAATTTCCCGTTCGTAATAGTCATCCTGGCACACTGCACAACCGTGCCTCCCGCGAACATTGTGACAGCAGCAAACACCGCTGCGCCCCAATACTGGCCGCCATTGACCGTTACAATCGCGCCGCCTATAGGCGACCCCAATAAACTTGAAAAACTTTGAATCGCACTCACCGTGCCCAATCTTGCGCCAATTTCCTCGATGGGGGAGATTTCCGCGATCATCGGTTGCCAGACTGTTACGGCGATACCTGAGCAGAAACCATAAAAACAAGCGTAGAGAATTATTGGTATGTGGCCTGTTGCTGGAATCCAGAGTGCAACCGTAATAATCGCTGTCATGTACACGCCAATGATGTATATATTGAATCTGCCAAATCTGTCCGCAAGAAATCCGGGGGCAATGCGACCGAATACGCTCACAGCGTTTTGGATGGATGTTAGGTAAAATGCCAATGTCGATGAGAAGCCGTGCTTGACGGCGTGAGCGGGGATGAAGGATATTGGAATGAAAACACCCCAATACACCAGCGCAATGCCGATAGTGGACAGAGTGAATGAAAGTGACTTGAATGGATTTATGTAAGTCTGCTTGAAATTGATTGGTTGGCGACCAGGTTGTTTAATGCGTGAGGTGACTGTTACACATGAGATTGCGGAGAAGAACAGGAGAACGAAACCAACAGCGCGGACACCCCATCCAAATCCGGCCTTTACTTCGACATTCCGGAAAATGATAGGGATCAGCACTCCACCGAGTGATGACCCAGCGTTCACGAGGCCGAGAGCTGTCGCACGCTTCTTGTCAAACCAAGATGAAACGGCACATATGCATGGGTTGAAGGTCATTGCAGCGCCAATGCTTGTGCATACACCCTGGGCTAGAACAAATTGATAGTATTCAGTGCATACAGACGTCATCATAATCCCAAGAATCATTATGATAGTCCCTGGAATAAGTAGTGGTTTAGGACCAAATATGTCATAGAGGCGCCCAACAAATACTCCGAAGAACACAACCAGACATGTCTCAAGCGATGTAATCCATGACACCTGTGACGCCGTGTAGTCTTTCAGTTGGTGTGATATATAATATTCCTCGAACACACCTATATTTGTTAGCATTGGCGCAGCATGTAAGACGCGAGACCGACCAATTACGTTGACATATCCAAAGCTGCAGAAAATACCACACCCTGCACCAAAAACGCACAACCAGGCTATTCATTCGTTACAAAGTTCTCCTGCAAGTCGCTGCGATAATACACACCTTTCCCGCCAGTATCTGGAGGGTAGAGCTCATGCGGCGAGAGGCCTCTCTGCTCATCGTGCCCTGTTTCAGGCCCAAAGACATGTTCGTTGCCCTGCGCTACAGTAAGCTTTTCGACATCCATCGTACCACACGTGCCCTTCTCTATAGGTTCTATGACACTCGGCGAGCTGAAGACCAGTGCAGACGCCTCGTTATCCGCGACTTCACTGACTTCCATTGCAGTCTTCTGCTCCATCTGACCGAGTAGTAACGCGAATGACGCTCAATAGTGAAATATAATTTCTCTTGATCCCCGAAAGCCTGTTGCTCACATGAGGGGACGGTGGAAGTGTTCACTGGATAGAGTAAGGGAACCATGGCGAACTGACTATGCGCTGAAGTGGGGTTTTGTATGTGGGCTCGTGGGGTCGCGGGGCTCTAATCTCCGACCGTAGCTCCGGTAAAGCATTGAGTGCAGCAAAAGCCGGGAAGGGGAGAGGTCGACACAACCGCAACGGAAATGATCCGGGGATGATAGGAACTGGGTTTAGGGCTTTTGCTTATTCGTATTCGATTTTTTGGGCCAACTCATATTCGTATTCGACTATTGGTTTGGAAGGTCTTATTCGTATTCGATTCGTAATCATTCGTAGTTTTGCCGAGACGCAACTTACATAACGAGGTAGGGTAAAGTCAATGGACACTGGGCGTCGTCAGGGTTTAACGGAACCCGGGGAATGAGTATAGAAGCTCGAGTACTACAGAGGTTGCAACCACACAAGCAAGCAACAATCTGGCATCGACCGGTACTTTGAGATCGAGTTGTAATGGTAGATGAGTCGGTGGCAAAGGAGAAAAGCTGGCTACTCTCTTGGTGGAGAACACATAGTGATGAATATCCGCGGCAGAGATTATTTACCTTTACCAGCCTCTGGCTTATCAGTAGAAAGATTGTTTAATTAGTGGACGCGATTTACTAGGCTTACAGAGGAACTCGTTGAACGCGCAGACTATGAGGCGTCTGGTGTTGCTGCGAGATGCATATGAATCTGAGGATGTTAGTATGGTGCCTGCAGTTTAGTCCCGAAAAATACTTTAAATTGTTTCATAATTTTCAATGCATAAATCTCAAACTTACCGCTACATGGCATAAACAAATATCTAGTTAGCAGTATATGCCATTTTTATGTACTATCACTAGACGAAATCGTTGTGATTAACGGAATCAACGACAATCAAGTAGGGGTAGACACGAATGACGAATATATTCGCATTCGTACGAATATTCGCAATTCGAATGCGAATATTTGGGTATTCGAATGCGAATAAAAAGATTTATTCGTAACTATTCGCAATATTCGCACATGTAAAATATAATAATTTAAGAAATACATTTAAAAACGTCCTCGTTGCCGTACATACCCCTTAACATAACAATCTTAGCACATATGAAGTATAATAATCTAAATTAAAAAACTTCCTCATTGCCACATATCCCTCAAGCAACAAATCAAGCTTCGCATGAGTCCCTATCGGCCATGCTGTAGAGATTTCTGTTGAAAGCTTGGTTCGGTAGTAATCAGTTCGCTCGTGGGTGAAAGTAAAATACAGTTTTTGATAAAGAGAAACTGGTTAAGGGTCTTCAGGGGTTAGGAGTCTCTGAAACCCTACGAATATACGAATATTATTCGCATTCGCATTCGCATTCGTAGCCGACATTTTATTCGCTACGAATAAAAGTTTATGCTGCGAATTGCGAATGCGAATTAGAAAATTGTATTCGTGTCCAGCCCTACAATAAAGTACATCTTAAACGCGAAATCAGCATACCGGTTGTCCTGTTCCTCATATGAATCCTTGCGAGCGCGTTTCTCCACATTCGCTTCTTCTCTAACTGATCTCTTCGATCGTCGAGCCATTGATATTTGTCTAACAATTTCTAACTGACTGGGCGGGATTTGGTGCAAGCACTTCGAATGTGGGTTGTGCTTGAATGCGTAAGCTACGCGTGGCGAGTCTAGAGCAAACTAGCTTCCCGAAAATAACAGGCTAACCATTTTAGGTATAACCAATTAACCGTTTTAGGCGTAACAGACTAACCGTTGTAGGTAATTAGACCCTAACCCGTAAACCCTAAAACCCTGATGTTTCATAATTTTAATCGTCCTCATAGTTAAGGACACTAACCCCTCAATTCTTAGTGCTTTCAAATAAAAATAAGTGTAATCGATTTAGAATAAGCCAAAAATGAAGCTATTTATATTTTTAGGGGAGTGTATGTGATTGTGTTGGCGTAATAAAATTTCGTTGTGGGGAGTAGGTACAAGTCTTGGGACTAAACTGCAGGCACCATACAATCAAAGTGCATCATCGTTGTTAGGATGATAGCCCGTACCCAACGAGAAGATTGACGATTTATGTCCTACTCATGTTATTTCATTAGGGGTTGTCTACCACACATGAGCATATCTCGTACGAGATTGCAATACAATTATGTGTGGCATATGATCTGATCTTATTCAAAAGAAGAATAGACTGAAGGATAGTCTCCAACAGATCAGTCCACCTTCACATGAGATCATGTAAAAGTCGTCTCACCTGAAGCATAACTTCTTACTGAGGATCAGACATAGTCAAACTATCACATAGTATTCTAAGTGTATATATAGAGCTCGTAATCACCTTGGATACGATAGTTGATTTATGAAATCAGCCTACGGAGATCCAGCAACCCCTTCCAACTAAGTTCTAATCGAACTTACCTTCCACTACGCTTTGTCAATTCACATCACGATATTTTATAGTAGTCCCAAAGAGGAATGGAATCCTTCTTTTGGTAACATGAATATATACAGATACGTACACACTGAGAAAGCATTGAACTACAGCCATCTAACAAGAAGAGTCGTAAACAGGCTACGATTCCTGAACGATTCGACAAAAACGTCGAACTGAGCTTGCTTTTGGCTTGCATCGGTGAACGCACTAGAATGCCTCTGCCACGTTTACCCGGACTTTCCTACCGGCTTGCGGCGATGCTGGCAAGGTGGACTTTGATTCTTATTGTGCATGTTTTGGTGACGACAGTTGACGAGGCGGGTGGCAGAGAATTGTTTGCTGCTGCGAGTGCGAAGTATCCACCCGCAGAACCGAAGGATCCACAGGAGGCTACTTTTCTTAGGCGCTCGGCAATTCTTGGCCAGGTGGCCAACATTTCCACAGTTGTAGCATGTTCTCTTCTCCTTGGCTACCATAGCGACCTCTTCCTCTTCGGTGGCCTCGGTCTTTAAGGCTTCCTGAGTTCCCTTAAGCCCCCAAAGCCTTGTTTTGATCTTGGCACCGATTTCTCTGATTGGAACGGTTCCGATGTCACCAAGACTTGTAATCGCGGTGCCGTACTCGGATGGCATGTTGTTGATCATAACCACCTTCCAAAAATCCTCGGCGTTGACTTGCATGTTAAGGAACTCCGTGAGGACGTCACACCACTCTTGGACCCATTTGTAGACGTTTTCTCCGGGTTTGCATTTCCACGTGAACAGCTTATTCACCTGAGCAAGTTGGCATTGTCAACGAAGTTTGCCGGTAGCGACTTCCCATGCTTTTCCAAATGTGTTGCGCATCCTTAGTCGCAAGGAGTCCAAGCTCCTTGTCGCCCCGCGTCACGTCAAAATCAGATAGGCGATGTTCTTCTTCTTCACAATGACTGTGGCATCTTCAATGTTATTCGGATTGTAAATGCCAAGACCGCTGACAACGTCCCATGTCCCCTTACCTCCATATACGTTGCCCAATGTCGATAATTTTTGCCTTTGAAGCGGACCATCCCAGCAACGGTTGTCGGTGTGCTGGGACTATGATTGCCGACCCGATTACAGACATCTGGCGCGGCAGGGTTCATAACCTGTTGCAAAATGAAGGCCGGAATTCGGGAGAGAAGCGTGTAGATGTTATCGACGAAGACTTTGGTATTATCCTTGCTATTGATGCGTACAATGTAGTTTGTCGTTACACCACCCAACCTCCCTTGCTTGTCCGAGTCGTCCTTTCTCTATATATACATGTACAACAAAACTATGAAGCCCGTCGAAAACTTTTTTCAACACATTCAGCTTACGGGAATGCGCTCAGAACTCTTCGCTTCGTCGAAAAATCTCTGCCCAGCTTTGTCGTTGACTACATCCACCCATATGAGGCTCTTCAAAATCTGCCTGGTCTCGGCCCAATATGTCAGCCCTAGCGCTCGGCTTGTTGTGAGAAGTTGTTCCTCCAGCCAGGCGGAATCCTCTGGAGTATCTAGCACTGACACCCTGCCGACAAAAATGAACCAGAGAGTCAGCCTCAGCCATTCATCATTGGCGTGCTGCTCTAGCGACTGCAGGACTATCCTGAGCTGCGCGGCCAAGTGTCGGTAGTGTACCGAAACGTTGTGAATCTCGAGGAATATATTCACCGAAAAAGCGAGCATGGCGACCCTCAGGATCTCGTGTCTGTCGCGATCATCGTAGGCCAGGTGTTGCAGCCGGTACTGGATGGAAATCAGCGCCTCTTGGAACAGTCCTGGCAAAATCTTGCGTTGGGTTTGCTGCCCAAGGTTGACCGCTGTCGTGAACTCGCGGAGGTCAAGCCACACGTTCACAAGTCGGATGTCAGGGGCTTCACACACCGTATGCAGTGGCGTCGTCGTAGACACCTTTTGAGGATTGAAGAGATATGTCTTCCATGAGAGACTGTCGTCGGCAAAGAACAGTGGTTTGGAGCCAGTCTTAAGGGCGAAACGAAGATCGAGTCTAGTGGGAGATGCCACAGTTAGCTCAAGGTGTTTGCATCTTGACAGCTAGGAACGAACCTGCAGCATTTGATTTGGAGTGCATGCTTCCGGGCCAGTGCTGTCATGCCACCACGGAGTTTGATTAATTGGTATAGGCCGTGAATGTGCTTCATGGCCGCCTCAAAATCGTCAAGAGCTTCCGAGAGCATGGCCAGCGCCAGGACGGTAAATATGGTCGAGTCTGTGATAACCAGATTGGTTTCTGCTAGCTTCTTCTGTAGCAGAACAAGGGTCTTGTTCATGTGCATGATGGCCGAGGGTCCGAAATTTCCACTCTTGGCAATGTCAAAGTACGCTTTGGCACTGTACAAGACGGTATGCGTGTATGCAGGATCATGGCTCAGGTCCTCGAACCAGTACTGTTCCTCCTTACTGAGGTCGACACAGTGCTCAATGGGATACATTGCTTTCCTCATTACGGTGATGACTGAGTTAGTCGTGTTAGCAGCCGCAGCCGAACAAAAAGGAGAGAAAATTCTCACAATCATAGATGAGCTGCAGCATGGATGGCTCCATCTCCACCGCAAACCCCATCAGAGAGGGGGTCGAGGCATTTATCTGAAGGCCCAAACGGGTGGTCAATGGACTCTGCAGCGGCAACATGTTTGTCGCGGCCAGCTGCGACGTACGATGGTCGTGCTCGTGGTTGATCCAGGATTCAAGTGCGGGCTTTTCGGAAGCGCCGCGCTTGCGGTTCTTGCCTCCCATGACATGGTGGCGGATGAATTTCCGGGAGCTTTCGTCGGGCTTGATGCTGTCCTCGCTAGTGGCCACGATAAAATGATCGGGAGAGTACAATGCCAAGCTTTGGACTGCTTTCCCTTTTCGGCAGGCCCCTTGGACCCGCCCTTTCGACCGGTGCATGTCGGTACTCATATGGATGACGCCCTCATAACGCCGGTCGGGGCTTTGGTTTGTAGACTATTTGATGCTGGTGGTGCAATGGATTTTCCGGTTGAAAGCCGATGAGCTCAGGGGAGTAGCAATAGACTTCGACGGGTTCTCATACTCCGGGACACCTCCAGAAACCTAATCACGTGACTTGCCTCTCTGGTTGTGTCACGTGCTAGAGCGGCGCAAACTGAATGCCAAGACTCGATTAATCGCCTATTTAGGCACAGCGTTCGTGCGATTATTGGAGTGGCTTGACCGGTCAAGGGCTAGTCAGAACTCATGACAAGAGTATGCACTGCCGTGCCAAGAAAACCATGTACTCCTTTCCTGGTAAGCCATCGAGATTTCAAGATGACAGGCTCCGCAATGCTCGGATGACCAGACGGCCGGTGAAGTATAAATAAGGGCATGGTGCTGCTGGGACGGATGTGAATGAAGAGCCTGCCTGGCCTGTTCCTCGAGGTAATTGGCAAAGCTGCACCCATCGTCAGGCAATTTCCTGGAAGAAAATTGTGCAATATGGCTTCCAGGTCGATGCAGTTGGGCCATGCGACCGGCACGAGCTTTGTCCGGTCCTTCATCAAGTCGCAATTTTGCACCAGGCCGCGCAGAGCGCCAGCTATCAACAACGGACATATATTTCACCTTCCATCATTCAACACAAGAGAGGAGAGAAGAAAGAAAGACTTTTATATATGAACGCAACACATCAAAGACCCAAAATAAACTTCTACCAAAC